>RDPX01000036.1:652348-820287 GCA_003991215.1 Morbakka virulenta | reverse complement strand
GGCAAAAACGTAAGAAATTTTTAATACTTGATGGCAAACTGCTAAGGAATTTGAACAAAGAAATTTTGTACACTTATCAGGAAATGTGAAATATACATCACCTATAGTACCCTCTTATTACTTGTAGAAATCTGTATGAGATTATTACATACCATGTCAAAGCAAACAATTATTAAATCAGTTACAGTAACCACAACATTTTATTAGCTGATTGGAGTAATGTTTTTAATTAATAAACTGATTGTACTTGCTATCTCCTGTTGCTTATCCCATCGGTATAACAACTTAACTATGTCTGAAAGGAAAAAGGAGCAAACAACTGACAAAGTTTGGTTCCTCAACAGAAATTAAACATAACACAAAATTATTAAAAGTTAAACCTTTAAACTTTGTCAGCAATATTTCAGTCAATGTGATGTGTAATTTAATCAAGAAAAGGGTTGTCAATGCACATTGCATGGGAAATAAAAAAAAAGTTTGCACAGGATGGCAGTAAAGCAAGTAAAGTCTCAATCATAATTGCTAAAGATACACTATGTATACATATGAACAACAAATAAAACTGGATATCCAATAAATTATCATATATCCACACTCAAATTTCTTCATCAACAGTTTTGATATCACCTCTGGTGCCTATCATTTGGCAGTTCAACACATGTTGAAAAGTTTGAATTACACGCAATTAGGATTTTTAGTCAAAAATTCAAGTTTTCTCATCACCATCTCCAAGTAATACTTGCCCGTGATTTATAAGACACTTCCTCATCTATATATGTTGCCAACCAGTTTGTTCTTTCATAATGAAAAACTGATTTTCAATTAATTGTTAATTAGTGGGTTTGCAATCATATTATTTAGGATGTGGGTATCTGACAATGCACAACTGCAAAGTTTAAGGATGTGTGTATATATATATATATATATATATATATATATATATATATATATATATATATATATATATAGAGAGAGAGAGAGAGAGAGAGAGAGAGAGAGAGGTACAAGTAACACTACACCATATTTCACTTAAAATAGACATAAAAGAGATTGTTCTGTAATGTAACTAAAACTAAGAGAGCAAGGAGAGTAAGAGGGAATAATGTGCGTAAGAGTGTGCATGGCTGAACCTCTCCTCTCCTGAATGCCCTTCCATACCAAATGAGGCAATTTTTACAGCTTATTCAACAAGTTACATAATATTCTCAAATGCAAATCACATTATCCTGTAAGTACATCACATGAGTGTCACCAGGCCTAATCATTACACTGCAATTAGATACAGATTACAAGTTATGTCACTCAAGAGTTAGGACTTGGTGCACATCCAATTAAATTAAGCTGCAAATACTGAAGAAACTTTAAGGTCAGCTCATATTTACTAAGTGTGGCTTTTATGGAGATAATTTATGAATTATATTATCAACAAGTTTCATGCTTAATACAGTAGCACAACTTAACAAATAGGTCTATGATCAAATACAATATATCCACAACATCAATATTACTGGTATGAAATTTATGTATTATTGCATTTGGTGTCATAATATTTTTTTGTCAGTTTTAGTTTTAGTGACTAAAGTGCATTCTTTATTGTCAAAATGGCAAAATCCAAAGAACATGATGACCATTCACTACTTTATACATTAAGGTATGCTCATTTTATCTTTTCTACCATTGGTTTTGTATTTTGATAAAAATATGTCCTGTCATTTACTGTGAAGTAATAAGAAGGCATTAAGATATAATAACATTATTATACCTCATTTGAAAAAAATTGCCACTTTGAAAAGATAATTTGTGATGAAAAACTAATGGCTGCTGAAGAACAATTATTTCAGTTCTTGATTGACATCTTGAATGTCAAGGATATGCTGGTTTATGCTGCAATAGTTCTTTGTGAATATTCTTAGCTATTGCCTTCTTTGGTAAGTTACTGAATAAGGTTGAGTCAGATAGGGTATCCGGTATTAAAATGATTTACTTGAGTGTTGATTATTGATGAAACACAGTATTGGTACTCAAACAGTAGCCTTCAGTCTCCACCAAACCTGAAAAATGTCAGAGATAAAAATCACTAGGTTTGTGTTGGCTGGTGCATTTGATTATAATGGCTATAAATCAACAAGTATAGCAACATTGGAATTGATGAAGTAGTAATTTTGTTAAGAGAGGGGATGGTTTTTTGTTTTTAAGAGTTTATATGGAATGGTAATAATGCAAGAGCAATCAGAACAAGAGAGGCAAAGTAACATTTTTTTGTACAGAAGTGATAGTTGTAGTAATATTGAATATTATAAATGTAGTTTATTGGCAAGACAAAGGCTTTATCTTCATCATCATCATCATCATCATATTTGTTTTCATGCCTGTTTTAAGTGCTGGCATGTGATGGATGGTTCAATATAATGGAGTTCCAGGCCAGTCTGACCTTTATTAGATCTTTGGTGACACCTCTCACTGGCCATGTTTTGCTGCCATACATCTGAACACTCTACACATACCTGGTAGGCTCTGCCTTTGGTTTGAAATGATAAACTCTACTGGCTAGCAGTGGCAATAGTTCACAGAACTTACTTAATCTGCTCCTCATCCTTGCAGTCACACTTGCATCTGTCCCTCCACTGGCATTTATGGTGTTACCAAGGTAACAGAATGTCTCTACTACTTCAATTTCTTCACCATCAAGATGCACATTTGGAATCTCAAGATTGGAGCTTAGATCTCTAGTCACACATTTTTTGCACTTAAAAGGGGTCTTCTGACAACCTTTCTTTTATCCAGCTGCACTTTTTATTCACTCAATGCTTGCATGTAACACAAAAAATTGAGTTGCTTCTGGAAAACTGAGTTGACTCTTTGGTAGGAGTAAATGTGCTGGACGTTTGGATGATAGCCTCTGACCACTTAGAATATGCATCTACTACTGTCAAACCTTGTATATTCTGGTCAAGATCTGGGCATCATAGGATCTAGCTATTGCCTTCATTTTGAATCCCTAAATGACCTGAGTGAATTTCCTTTAAAATGCCAGGTCTTGAGTAGCAATAACTATTTCAGTTCCCCATAACAACAAAGAATTCTTTACTGACAATCCATTATATGAATGAAAGTCAGGTTTTGATGAATTATTGACCACTTGCAACCAACCGTGATGTGCGTATCTCATAATCTATGACAATACAGTCTTTTACTGTATATCAACCTACCTCATCACCATTAATAGGCATATTTTCCATACAAAAGGATACTGATTCAATAGTACAACATAACTAGATCATCCTCAATGTGATATTTGCATGTATTCTTATGTGAAATAGACATTCTTGACAAACAGTCTACATTGGAATAGGCTACACTAAGTTTACCTTGTACTACATAATCAAAGCTAGATACAAATATGGCCAAACATTAGATTCCTTTTTGCATTAATAGCAGGAGGATTGGCTTTTGGACCAAATATAATGGAGAGGGGTTTATTATCTGTGACCATTGTGAATGTAAGGCCAAATACAAAGGAATAACACTTTTTAAAACCAAAGGCCACTAAAAGGGCATATTTGTCAAATGGTTCCGTCAAAGTACTAGCATTTGAAAAAAATCTCTTATCTTAAGATAAGAGTCAAGGAGAGCTTTACACTTCAGTAATATTAGTAAGTTCTTTGGCATTTGTAATATTTAAAGCCTATTAGTAGTTTGTATACCTTCAATGTCTATACTCTAACATATCTCCTAGTATTTAGCTTTACATAGACCTGGTTGGTTCTTGGAATGGGAGGTTTATCTGGTTTATTGACTGAATTGACAGTCACTTTGATGTCTCCATGTTCTCCTTGACTTGTCAGCTTGATTTTTGTAAACAACTGGTGCTGCCCAACCTAACTGTTTTGCAGTGTGTAACTCCGGTAGCTGTAATCTATAAAGTTTCTTTTCTTCCTTTGTGCATACAATAGAGGTGTAGGTCTAGATTGTCATGCATAGACTTAAAACCTTTTTAAGTGCTCCAATGTAGTGAGAAGTGCACTCATCTGGTTTACAAAATCTGATCCGAAATTCATATTGTTTCACAATCTTGTAAGGTTTGGGGTTGAAATGACTTTGTAATTTCACAGCAAGTCCACTGTTATTTATCTCTGAGGGTTTGTAAGGTGCTACTAAACTTTTTAAGATCTCATAATTTGTATAGCTTAATCCATGAATAAGTAATGCCATCTTTATGACATGCCCTATAAGTCTGTTAAGAATAATGCTAATTTCTGACCAAATGTAATACAAAGATATTTTTAATATTTACACATTTCAAAGAAGCAATGTAGATGGAGCATTGCAATGTAATTCTAGAGCTACATTCATTTAGAGCTAAACATTTGAAGATATGATATTATTTCTTGTTTTCTATGATATCTTTGCCATCTCTACCAACTTCTCTAAGTTCTTTCTAAACACATTTGACCCATGTATTCTTCAGCCCATTTGGTGGTAGGTTTTGGTATTCCCACTCCTATAACTTTTCATCAGACCATTTCAACATTCAGGTTTTAATGACATTAGCTGCCCCCTTGCCTTCCCCAATTTAAATGCCATAAATCTTATTAGTTTTGGGAAAAAATTGTTTGAATATTATGTTGCTAGTTGGTTGTTTTTACAGTATTAACATGAAGTAAGACTTTTTATTCTTGCTTTTATACAAGAAATGGTGGATGAAAGTTGATATATTGCAGAGTGATGTATCAACAAGTAAAGTTTCAACATGTTTATATTTATGTTTTAACAAGAATATATTCATACAAAGAGTGTTTTAATACACCAATCTGTAAATTATTTTGCTGAGAAAATTACCAAATCACTTAACCACAACGTGGCTTGATTCTTAATTTGTGGTCTCATGCAAACATGTTTAAAGGCTGTGACCTTACACTTTCATAGCTGCTATAATTATTTAGTCATCATACAGATGCACAACCAGTCTTGCTGAAAGAACACAATGGAAATTGGAGGTTTAAAAATGTTTAAAGATTATTTATTATTTACATTTGAACTCATACGAACATCCAGAGTAACAATTATTTTTAAGTGACTTAGAATCTAAAATAAGAATATGATTTGATTGTGCTTTTATGTTTTAATGTTAGCTGATTGTCTATGTATATGATTAATCATTCCTATTTCATAAATATTACAGCATGTATAATCATCTATTTGCTTACCCATTTTTGCAACTTAAAATCTTTTTTCTTTATATATTTTCATAGCATTTATCTGAGCCACTTCTTGACTGTTTTTGTGATATCTGCTGGAATCTTGTATGTATCAGGCTTATCACTTGTTGCCAGTTCCCCAGAGCTAAGGAATCAGCTTGTCTTCTTAAATTGGTGTAAGTTGTATGAATATTGCAACAATGCAGTATTAAACTATACTTTAATAAACATTACCAATTGATGAGTGTACAAGTTTGTTAACTGTAAAATTGTATCCATGCTCATTCTTACTTGTTTGTCTGCCTACTTAATGAATTATTATGATACTGCATTTAGAAATGATTTAATTTATCAAGCACAGTTTAATGTTTTTCTAGTTTTCTCTCCTATTCATCCATCAACCAGGATTGCAACACCATATTATTCACTTTTAGTTTGTATATTGATATTAAAAATTCAGCATACCCCAACCACATAAGCACAAATATACACAGCCACATCTATTCATATATCTGTAACATTTTTTCCTTTTCCTATCCTACTGTACAAACTATTGTTATAGCTTTATATCAATGGTTTACTTCACTCTTCTTTATTTCTTTTTCTAATGTATACTAGATTTTTATACTAATGTGCCTTACTTGGTAAAGACCCTGGAAAGCAAGACATTGTGTAATTTGTTGTTGGTTTTTTTAGGTTGAAGTTTTGTTGTAAGATGATTATCATTGTATATTTCTTACCATTATTTATTATCCCATGGCGATTGTTTTAGTTGATGGTTTCTTTTTTATTTGCATTTTATTGATTTAAGAGCTTTTAATTCCAGTTTTTTTAGGCACATACTGATGCCAGTAAATGGTACATAACCTTTGTAAATAGAAGAGAATTATGCCAAGGAAAGAGTGTTTTTTTCTGCTTAATCTACTGGATCCTTGGCTTAACACCAGTTTGTTTCATTTAGTTTTTTTTATTTGGTTTATTTCTTATAACTGAGACAATGAGGCTGTTATATGGAAAATCATTTACAATCATAGATAAGTAAAGAAGCAGATGTTAAAAAAATAACTCGGTTTTTGTATTGTCATTTTCAGTAAATTTTCCAATATTTGCCAATCTGTCTGCACCAGAGAAGTATGGACTAGTAAACACAGAAAACTTGTTTTTAAATGGCAGTCAGGGAAAAATTGGTGCTTGGTAAGTTTGATTTGGCCCACATAGACTTTTCTAATGGTACAATATGATAACAATAGGATTCTAATGTTCATATAGCTGTGTAAAGCAAAGGTGGCACTTAATACTCTAAATGTTATTTTGTTTTTGGATTAAATAGGGACTGTATTCAAATTTATTTCTACACATTAGATAGTGAAATTTGATAACTTTTTTATGTTTTACTATTTTTTAAGACATATTCAAGGATAATCCCTCTTTGAAATTTGAGAGGACTTGAACAAAGAAGTACTTATTAATGCTATGAGACTATTATTAGAAAAGAATTCAATAAGAATTTGTGTGACGTTTTGTGCTTAGTTTGTGTGTTATTTGACATATCAGTGTCATAGCTGACCTATGTTGCATTAAGCCCTTTGCTTTTGTGATAACATTTTATCAACAAACACGCAAACACTTAGATATGGTGTTATATCATTAGTGCTTAGCTGAGGTCTTATACCATCTTTCATGAGTCTACCTAATTGCAATAGTAGAAACTCTTACTTGGGTTCACAGTTACTTTCTTTCCTTTCTTCTTGTTCTGAACATGTGTAATGTTGTTGTCAAGATTATTTCAGGCCATTGAACACAGAATTATGCAGGAACATTTGTTTGTGGGAGAATTTCTCACAGAATGTTTAGGTATCTATGTGAGAAGGAATTTTGATGATAAGGAATTTGGCATTCTATGCCAAAGCAGTGAAGTGAGGTATCAGTAATGTCTTAGCGAAGCAGCTGTTTGCCCTTTGTTTTACTTTGTTGTTTCTGGTAAGTCAGGCCGTCTAATAATAAGTATGCAATATCAACACATATTTGCAAGTAATGACTTTGTAGAAGTGATACTGTTTTAAGGCACTGCAGATATGTCACAGATGTGTTAGATTTTTAGCCTTTTCAAATATGCAATTCTATTTGCATTCACACTACCTAAGGCTCGGTTTGACAGCTAGGTTACCAATTTTTTATTCAAGCACAGCTTTTGTACCTTATTGACCTTCTTTCACTGTCTCTTGATTGGGTAGTGGTTCACTAAATAAGTGTGATCATCTCATACTCTGTATTGGTCTACCTCACCAATTCAGGAGCGGCGCTGAGGGGTATCCAGTCTTGTGTCAATGAACAATTATAAATGCAATGAACACTTGGAAAGATATAAAACATTTTCTGTAGATATTGTTATTATGCTGTAGGCATTGTGAGGCGAAGGTATTCCAAAGTCACTCTGATTACTCTTCCTTTGTTTGATTGACCTCCAATAACGTTAACAGCAATTGAATCGTTCGTACATTAAAAGGGCCTCATCACCCTAACCTATTCAGTTTCAGATCCGAATTTCTTGGCATACAATGTGCTTGTAAGCCTGTTTCTTTGCGGAAAAAGAATTGTGTTTCGGATAATTAATATTGATGGACAGTATAAAAAGATTAATCTTCAAGGAATCAATCGCAGAAACAAGCATTGTGTTCAGAATTCTGATGTCCCGTCTGCCATGAGACTAGCCCCCTCATGGTCCAGACCTACCTGTTCCAGAGCCAGATGTTGCAACGGAATCTACCTCGGAATCGGAATCGGACCGGCCAGTGCCTTTAACACAAGCAGATCTCAATGACCTGACACGAGACCTAAACCTTTCAAAGGAATCAGCACAGCGTCTGGGTTCTTGTCTTGGTGAGAACAATTTGCTGGCACCTGGAACAACATTCTACTAGTATTAAGAGGGAAAATGAAAGAGAATATAGACATTTCTTCACAACCCAGAGAGACTCATCGTTGGTTTACTGGAACAACATTGCAGATTGGATGAAAAAAATCAAACGATTTAGAGCAAACAATAAAAGTAGATTTAATGTTTTTGGAAAAAGTAGACTTATTTCAATCTAATTTATTTTTTAAGAAACATTTGGCATTTGCTCCATAACGTTACTCATCTAAAACTCAAACAAGATAGATCAAGACGTCAGCTGCAATATACAGAGAATCAAGAAACAAGATATAACTTGACTTACCCCAGCCTCTTTTTTACAGCTTTTGCAGTTTACTTTTCACTGGATTAGCACACCAGGGTATCTGTTGTTCTAGGGACTGATCCAGTAATGTTACCTCCAGTTCATGGACAGAGCTAATACCGCATACACATATAAAAATTAGTTATCACACAGGTTATAACGTAAAGTGTGATAATTTCACAAACTCAATCAGTGGCTTAGCACTCAAGGTATTGGTGCTTGATCACATTCAAATAAACGCTGATGAGAATGAAATTAGGCTTTCTTTGAGCTAGGAACACCATTACCCACTAGCAATAACTAGCTTGCAGATGTGCTAAAGTTTTATACATTATTTCCCTTCTCCACAACACTCTAATAATGGAGTTCTAAAGACAAACTAATCATACTTGGTCTGTAGTAAGAGAGAATAGGGTAACCTTTGGCTTGCAAAATGCATATCTGCAAATCTTCAGCTTAATTAATGTGAGCACATATATTTTGAATCCATACAAACCATCGTTTATTGATTCTGCAGGCATTTTGCGCAATTTGTAATAATAAGCAGAACATAACTGTTTAGATCGAGCAGTTCCTTTCAATTTATCTAGAAATTTGGAAGTGTTTGGTGGACGGTAATAAACAGCTAAGAGAATATTTTTCGACTCTGTGATGTTTATTTCGATCCATATGCTTTCATCGACATTATTTTCGAGATCGGTTCTCCTTTTCCAGTTAATATTTTCTCTACAATAAATGCCGACTTCACCTCCTTTTCCTTGTTCACGATTGCGCTGAATAAAATCATGTCCACTAATATGATATAGTTTATCATTGTCACAAGTTTGTATGTGTGTTTTAGACAGTGTTAAAATATCAATATTATTGTTGCGGCTAACAAACATATTTTGAATTAACTCAAAGTTTGTTATCAATCCATTTACATTTTAATGGAACATTTTTGTACCTTTTGTTCCTGTGAAATCTTTGATACCATCGTGTGACTTGCTGAATCCACCCCATTAAGCAGAAATATAAAAACAAGTAACCCTATTCTTGTGTACTTCACTGCCAGCATGCATTTTCAAAAAATATAACAATAATAATACCAATTTCTATTTACAGGTTTGTAAAGCCAGTTATCAAAGAAGACACTGATGTACCACCTACCTATTTTTTATATCTCCATGGAAATTGTGGAAACAGGTAGATGCTTATTTATCAATATTTGGTTTCATAACATTCTTTTACAAATGCAGGTATATTATCCTATTTCTGTTTTTGTGGAATCTTTTGAAGGTGAGTTTACAATTTGCAGTGAAACATTCATGTGATATAAAATGAAGCTTTTGCACAACAAACAATATACAGGTAATGGTAAGGGTTCACATTGTAGCAATTAACACTCTTTTGTACCTGTTTTGCGATAGTTAATTGAACTGTAGTAATTTTATTAATTTGCTCCATGTAAAACAGAATTTGTTGATACTTGGCGGGAGTTACTTTGAAATAGAAAATAGTAATATCAAAAAACAGGTTGGTTCAATAGAATGGATATCATGGCCAATTTTTATTGCAATTTTCAATCGGTATATTTAATTACTTGGGTAATGTTTGGAATACCGTTGTGTTTTTTTATTGTGAAGGTCCTTTTAGCAACTACTGATTTGTTTATTTTTTCTTAGGGCGGTGAAGCACAGGGTTCAATTGCTCAAAGTAAGTGCTAACTTTCTATCATAAAAAAAATCATTTTTATTTTTTGAAGCGCCAGTTAAAATATTGGTTATAATTGTTACAATATTACCCATTATGCAAATCTCTTCAGACTGATGATAATTCTTGTTTTGTATATGACTAAAAACCATAAGTAGGGACCTTTCCATGATAAATTTGTCACAAAAAGCTGATATTTTAAGATGCCCCACCTCTTAAACAACATTGTTTTATACCCTCGTGCGTGCAACCAAAAAGAAGTGAGAGTCGTTCAAGCACTGTCAAGACAATTTAATAAAATACCAAGCTCATATTGTGTTTCCAACAACTTGATTTTTAAGTCATATTGTGCAATTTGAATTCAAGGATTTTGTTTCATTTAGCGGTTATATTTTCTTGTATTTTGATATTTTTATTAATGATACTCCAGGGAGTTTCTATACTTTTTAACAGTAAGAATTTGTAATTAATTCGTTCAGGAGGCTTAACTTTCAGGAAGCTATGTGTTTATAATATCAGGCTATAGGGAATTTCCTTACGGATTGATAACATATGAAAGGAAAAGCTTGCTTTAGAAACCCATTAATTTTTTATGTTACTTGCACATCATTTGTGATTCTATATGCTATGCTTGTATTTTATGGGATTTCTCTGTTGTTTGCTGGTTATTGAATGCAGATCAGCACAGCAAGTACTGAATTTGAGAGCATCGATGATCAAGCCATACATCTGATTTAACATGCTGATGTATTCAACCATTACTTGCATCTTATAAATAGAATTATTTAAAGTAAAAGTATTAAAGGCACGCCTTTAGTAAGAATAGGAGATTAGACCATGAATGACAAACACGATAATTTACAAAAACGGTAGGACTTGTTATGAAATCTCCTTTACTACAGTAACAATACATTCGATTTTTTTAACAAGTTCATATGTAACAGCCCATATCTGATTATAACGAAATCACTTTGATTTAATTGCATTTCTGTCTGTATTTAGTTTTTCACTATAAATTTGCACGCAACCAATTTTGATACGTTAATTAATCAATGTGGATTAAAGTGTTGACCAATGAAAAGAATATATGAAAATATCCAAGACTGTGCTGTTAGAACCATGCGTATCCCTGATTTCAGAAATGACATCTTACCAATAAACGTAGCTTTTGTCTCTGATTAGACACTGCGGAACTAGAATAAGCAGCATGTAGAAGGCAGCCAACTTTTTTTTATGGAACCAATAGTACACTGACCCATTTCCTCTTGCACCAACTCTAGTTATGGCAAATTTCATAGCAAAAATTGATATAACATGCAGATTAGAATTTGCTCACTTCGGTTGAAGGTCATTTTGTAGCTTGATAATAAGTTGCACTGTTTTGCCTCCAGTCGTCTAAGATTGTCGTTGACCGAAAGGACGTACGCATTGCTGTTTGTATTAGTAATTCCAGTTGTTCATCAGTATCTGGCAGTTGATAGTGCTCAACATTGATAACTGCATTTGACCTTCTGGTATACAAACGTTTTCATAGTTTCCCATTAGGTTTCTGAACAAAAAAGAGTACCAGCGCATTCTTAAAGGTTAACTGCTTGGGACTATAGTAGGCATGTTAGGCCTTTATTGAGTTCTGTTCTTATGCTCTTTAGAAGAAAAAAGAATCAATTTATAAATACATTCCTTAATCAATAAGTCAATTTCTTCTCGATTAGGTGACACAATAATCTAAATTATCACGTAGACTCAAAATAAAAAGAGTTTATTAAACGTCAAAAGTAGTTTTTTATAAAACAATCTTTTCTTTCTTGTGTGGCGAACTAGGCGGAGTTGTAGACCCGACCTATTCTGCAAATAAAAATCTGAAGAGAAAAAGTAAGAATGAAGACTGCTCTTAAGGGTATAATATTTAAGAGTAGCATTATTACCAGACGACAAAAACCTGATAAGTACGATATAGAAAAGGAGCTAGCATTTCATTTCTTTTATAACAACTGACAGTATTTCTTCTTCATAGAAGATACAAGTTTATATAAGAAGTACTTAAGTCAGTCTTGAGAAAAGAATAACAATTTACGTGGTAAGCATGAGAGCGTTTATAATACTTGGCAGTCAAATAGTATTTTTCGAGGATTGTTGATCACTGCAACTTTTGTATTTGTTGTGGCATGAGTCATTTAGTTAAGTGCTTCGAGTTCACCAAATGGTATTTCAATTGGTCAATTAACGGAAGTATTTTGATATAATTGATGTCAATACGAAAAAATTACCTTTTAACTCCAGTTTTCAAACGTAACACCAGGTTACGAAGTGGTATTGGAAACTGTTTAAGTTATTAGAGTTATTGTAAGTTAAGAAAGGAAGCTATTTATTTAACTAAAACCGAAATTACAGTTATGCTGTACTAAAACAGCACAACTGAGGTGAATTTCAATTTTTGACGGGGATGAAATTGAAAGTAAACTGATTTTAGAAGTACATTAATATCTGCAACAGACCGCATGTCACTCGCGTGTAAACAAAGAATAGGAGCTAGACGATGAAGACTTCTAAACAAACAACAATTCACATGATGGCAATGGTGAGGGTAATGAAATAGTAATGGGATGGTGATAGATATAAAGCGATAAATTGCGTTCAGCAAACTTTTTTTGTTTTTGCAGAAATTACAGGACAGGGGAAAGCACGTTCTTGCAATAGACTACAGTGGTAAGACTACTACATTTCATTTTATGCGACATTTAGGAAAAGTACTTTGAAATTAACACCGTTGTCCTGAATAATGCTCCAGTGCACGTATTTTGTAATTCTGTTTGATAAACATTGTATTTTGCAGGAGTTGGGTAATAGTAATACCTGCGATGACTGGGTAGTTAGATAATATTCATGTTAGTTGAGGCAGTTTACAGTAGGTCAACAAAACCACACTATAAAGGCGGGTGCTTGTGTTTATAGGCTAGAGTGGAAGTTCTTCCTATCTGGGCAAAGGGTATTAAGATGAGTTACCAAATGTGCAGGAAAAGTTTCTATTGTTATCATGAAATATCAAAACATTACCATGAAAATTCTTAAATTTGTGGACTGAGAGGAAGCCATAGATGTAAGAGCTTTATCATGTCTTGAATCGTAAGCTTTTTCTAAGCTACGTTTCGAGAGATACTTCTTTCATCGTCAGGTAAAGATACTATTGCAAGACAATCTATGAAATAATGACAAAGAAAGTAAAAAACTTTCTTTTGATGTGTAATTTCAGCGTGAGCTTTAATACATTATCATAAAACAAAACCTTCAAGATGACCATGCGACTATTCATCGTTAAATAAAGTTCACGCCATTGGACTGATGTGAAATAAAAGTTAGATTGGACCAAAAATAGAATGTTGGAGAACGCCAGCATTCATGAAATGCTCATCAGATATAATTCCATCCAGTGTAATACGCACCTGACCATCTGAGAGAAAGGTCTGAATGATATCAAAGACCCTTGTACAAATACCATAGAAAGAGAGCTTATAAAGCAGAACAGCAGAGTTATTGCATGCTCTTTACCAGTTTTAAATTATTTTTGTTTGCACATATACGCAAAGTCTAGTATTCAAGCACTCTTCTTTTTTCTTCTTCTATACCGATTCTTGACCCCAAGAGGCTGGCCTGGAGGTCATTAGTTGTTGCCATTTTTTGTCTCATTTCTTCATCTTACACTTTCACACTGCCTCCTTCACGACATCTTTCCATCTCACCTGTTCTTTCAGGTTTTTATTTTCCAGGGACTAGTATATCTACTGCTTTTCTCAGATGGATCTTGAGGTCTCCTCTTTCCTCATAACTGTTCGATTATAACCTGGAATGCTCCAACTTTTCTCCAATATTCTCGACTCAGGACTATTGTCTTACGACCTCTTTCTTTTTCTGGTTTTTCTGTGAGATGTATTGCACCCATCGCAGCACCCTCTTGTCTATTTTACAGAGGAGATGTTCTTCAGTCTTCTTTAGTAGCAGTGACTCCACGCCATAAGGTAGTATTGTTTTCTTCTCTATATCCCTCCTTTGCGTCCTCGGTCTTGACCTCCTGCCACTTTTTAAATGTGGTCCCCTTCTTCTGGATGGCTTCTTATGTTTGCTCACACTAATTCCATCTCTGTTTGCCCTTCTTCGCCTTGTTTGTTGCTCTTCCGCACTTCGTTATCGCTGCCTTCAGGACCATGCCCTTCAGCTTTGTCAGTACTCTTACACTGTTTGCGCTTTTCAATCATTTATCTCCTAACTGACGTTTTGACATAATATTTCTTCTTTTTCCTCTCCAACAACCAAGTTTTGATTCTTGTGGGTCTTGCTCTTTGTTTTATGTACGTCTTCTCCTTTCTGACATTCATGAATGGTAGTCGTTTCTTGCCCCTCTGCCCGTAGCCCCAGCTTCTCAGTCAATCCTCATACTTATTTGCTTCCTCTATGACGTGTCTTTTCAGGTTACCTTTTATCTCGAGATCATCTGCTTGTAGTGTGCTCCGAATCATGGCCTCCAGTTCTTTTCAAAATTCTCCTCTTTCGTTCTCCCTACATAGCTGCAGTGGTGCATAGCTTGACACTATACTGAGGATGCCGCTTTCCGTTGTCATCTTCGCTGCCATCTCTGTCATCGTACTTCCACGACATCGGTTTTCTTACCTGCCCACAGTATGATTCCTACATCGTTTCTTCTTTGGTGGTTTAAACATAGAAGAGTTTGTAGCCATTTTCCAACACTCTACCATTTTTTCTCAAGAATACATGCCGTTTGCACGCTCCTTCTCTCTAGTACATCGGCAATTTACCTCCCTTTCTCGTTTATCTGCCTGAATTTTCATGACTCATATCTGGTCTTCACAGTCCTTGGTTTGTCAACTCGCTTCTTTATCCGCAGTCGTAGATGCTGTGGTAATCCGTGGATTGACGGATAACTTTTATTATTTGTAAGCTTAACGTATTCTACATAAACTTTAATACCCAGAATAAATCATTACTATGGAAAAAAGCCTTTGGCGAAGATAAATGGATAACATTATTTGAGACATGTTCCATAGGAAATTGTTTTGACAATGGCCCAAAAGGTTTACTGTTAAATCGTTTGTAACAGCCAAAGACAATGTGAGGCGGAGAAGTTGTATTAGAAGTGGAATGATATTTTAAGAGTTGGATTAATTCCAGCATTTTGCCTGAGAGTAATATATATTTTTCCTTTTGTCGTAAATTAATTTTTACTTTTATTTTGCAAGGTTTTGGTGATTCAGCTGGACGTCCATCAGAAGAGGGTAAGCTAATTTCTAAAAAAATTTTGAAAGTCATGGAAGCATTGCATCTGTGTTATTAAGTAACTTTTCCCATATACTAATTTTCTGTTAGAGTTTTGCAATATATTTTTTAAATGTGTAGAGTTACTTTATTTCTTTTTAACATTATAAATTTCAAGAGGCACTATTTTTCTTTTCGACTTTTTTCAAATTATTAAAAAACATTCTTGGTTTCCACTACTGTTGTTTTCAGTACCAAAATACTACAATACTTACCGGTAAAACTCAATTAATTACACTTCCGATGAAACTCCTTTTTTCAGTCATTTCTATTAAATCAGTTTCATAATACATTTGCTACTGGTTTTGTAGAACATACCTTTGCTTTTCCACGCGTATTATACGCTCACGTGTTAAATCTAATGCAAACTGGAGTCCTTTTCCCAATTTACACTTAAAGCTAGCCCACCCCAGCTACCCAATCATTTTGGGTTTTTTACCTTACATAGGTTCACTTTATTTTCTTCTTGCCGGTTGTTTGAATTGCTTCTGCCATAGATAAATGATTACTTGTCAGCCGACTTAACTACATTCCTACCTACTTACCTACCTACTTTCCCATCTGCATACCTTTCTACCTATCTACCTACCTTCCTAACTACCTAACTAACTTCCCACCTTCCTACCTTCCCACCTTCCTACCTACCTACCTACCTTCCTATCTACCTACCTACCTACCTAACCTAGCTACCTAACCTACGTACCTACGTACCTACCTAACCTACCTACCTAACTTACCTACCAACCTACCTGCTCTTTGCTTGTTTGACCTATATTTGTGACCCAACCAAAATGACTTTTGACCTAATCGGCACGCTAGCACCCATTCACTGGGCCTATAAAGATTATTAAAAGAACCCCAGAAAAACTTCCAAAACTCTATCCTGAATTGATTATATATAAGTATTTGTATGCATATATGTATTTATCTGTCTGTGCTTACTAAGAATGTGGGGCAGGAAATTCGTGATAACGCTGGTAAACCCAAGATATTTGAGAGAGATCTACTTCAGAGATATATTTAACGAAGTATATTTTGCTTAATAACATGAGTTGATTTAATTGCTCGTGCTCTGCAATTTGCATTTGAGGTAGCTTGCTTTGCAAAAGCAATTGCAAAGTTAGAAAAATATAGCTAACTTTAATATTAACTTAGATTGGCTCTATTTTAGTAAATATTGAGCACTCTGCAATTATATTTGTTCATCTGTTGATGGGATGTAACTTTAACATTATAAATTTAAGACTTTTAAACTGAAAAAAGTAAACTGTTAATTTGGCTACTGAGTACGTGAAAATGAAATTAATATTTTGTGTAAAGACAATGTAACAGCAGTCAATATTGTCTGTAAAACAACTCGTTCATTTAAATGAGTTCAGCATTCTATTGAAAGTTATTAAATAGGATGTGTGTGTTCTCTTCTATGATTTTTTTCTTGTTTTTGCTACACCCAATTCCCCGCCTGCTTTTATATGTGGTATGACATTTAAGAGCTATATGGTTTAGTATTTCAAGCCTAATGAGTTTTTTTAGTTGCAGGTAGTATAACTAGAGTTACAGTCTCAAGAAAAGAGTTAATAATAACGATGACTGGATAGAAAGCGATAAAGATTTAGTCTTGAACCTTGTGGTTCGAAATTTAACTAACTAATTTACTGAAGGTTTCAAGAAATTCTTATTTTTAAAATAACTTAAAGGTATTCAGTTCTTAATTACAATGTTGCATCACCTTGTAGTCTTGTGTTTTTTTGTTTTTTGGGAGTGAAACCTACACTCTTGTTTTTCATTGGAATTCTATCCATTTTTGAGTTTCTTTACAAATGCTGTGGGAGCAACTATTTTGACAATGCTGTTGTTCTGATCACATCCTATACTCTTTGAGCCACTGGTTTTTATTTTTATCAGGTCTTATATCGGATGCCCATGTCGCATTAAAGTGGTTGCAGAACAAATCTGGAAAGAACAGGGTCTTTATGTGGGGACATTCCCTTGGCTCCGGGTAAATACGAAAAGGGTTTTTTTATTATAACTTGCTACTGTTATTAAACGTTTTTGTAATAATTATATACCCGTGGTTTAGGATTTGTGTCGCTTCAGAAGTAATTTACTCTGTAAAGATATTCATTAAGCTTTCCAAGTATTTTACTTCGGTACTGTGTATTTTGCAACTGCTCTGTTTTGTTGTGCCCAAAATGTTACTTTAAAAATGTCTTTTTTTGTATTTTTCTTCTGAAATCCTTCTGAAATGTTATGGTTTATTTTAAATACAGAGGATAAAATTTGTAAAGATCTGTTAATTTTTTTCTTGGCTATATTTGTAATATAGGTGGGTAGGTGGATAGATTAGATGGATAGATAGATAGCTAGATAGATAGATAGATAGATAGATAGATAGATTGATAGATAGCTAGATAGATAGATAGATAGATAGATAGATAGATAGATAGATAGATAGATAGATAGATAGATAGATAGATAGATAGATAGATAGATAGATAGATGGATAGATGAATGGATGGATGCATGGATGGATGGGTGGATGGATGCATGGATGGATCGATGGATGGATGGATGGATGGATGGATGGATGGATGGATAGACTGATAGATAGATGGATAGATGACTGATTTCAATGGNATGGATAGATAGATAGATAGATAGATAGATAGATAGATAGATAGATAGATAGATAGATAGATAGATAGATAGATAGCTAGATAGATAGATAGATAGATAGATAGATAGATAGATAGATAGATAGATGGATAGATAGATAGATAGATAGATAGATAGATAGATAGATAGATAGATAGATAGATAGATAGATAGATAGATGGATAGATGAATGGATGGATGCAGGGATGGGTGGATGGATGCATGGATGGATCGATGGATGGATGGATGGATGGATGGATGGATGGATGGATAGACTGATAGATAGATGGATAGATGACTGATTTCAATGGCCTTTTAGAGATATTTTTACATTGATCCCACACCTTACTTTCTTTTTTTTGCCGACTGCTGTGGTTTTGGAGTATTTCTTGATGAATATTTTATGCTAATAGTGTATTTTAGCGTTAACATCGAAATATCCATATTTTGTATATAATAAAATTGTTTGCAAGTACTAATTTTTGTGTGTGTGTGTTTACAAACAGCGTTGCTGTTGGGCTTGCGAAGAGGTTGTCGAAAGGTTTGTATAAATATGCTATTAAGATCGGGTCATCCGAGATATGATAAAACAATCGGATGGTTTGATGTAATGCTGTATTTTAAATGGCAACTCGTTTTGTTCATTCCTTATTCAAAAAGTAGCTATTTGAACCCTGTCGTTAAATCGTTAAACTACATGAGCGTTTAAAAAATGAAAATAGATCTTTCGTTGAGCATATTTTGATTAATTTAGTTGTTAAATGCCTCAAAAAAGCTATGTGTACAATGCTTGTTTGCAAGTTAAATGATGAGGACCATGTGCGTATTTGAATAAATTCCCTCGTTGTATTCAGAAAAGAAGTAAACACCTTCGTAAGATGAAATAAATACAAAGCAAATGTTTACACGTTCTGTGTGGATGTAAAATCTTCGTAGATATGAAGTGAATTGATTTGTGATTTTATACTTAGATTTGATTCTTTTGATAAAAAGATCACTAATCCTGAAAAAAGCGTGTTCTTTTATAATAAAAAGGTAAAGGCAGGTTTACATTGTTGACGCAAATGAAGATGCAGCTATAAGGACCTTTCTGTTCATTAATTTATGAAAATCTTTGGTTCAAAGCTTAAGCGGACAGCACGACACAATCATACAACTATTTTTAATGTGTGTTATAAAAAAATCATCAATTTGCACTCTTTCATTTGTAGGCAAGGTTAACATGAATCTGAGATATTTTTACCTGACATGTTTGGCCACATTGTACTGTCGCCGGACAAATTGTCAGGTGCGCTTTTGAAAGTTTATCAAGGGCTTTATATATATATATAACAGTGATTGACCCTATTACCATTGGAGCTCTTGTGCCAAAGAAACTTAAGGATTCGTTTGCAGTTCCAGGGATTCTTGATATCACGTGGTATTCAGGTGACCGCTCTAATCGGATCTGCTTCCATCCTTTGAGGAGTGCTAAGCCTATGAGGTCCTGGTCCGGACTTGAGGATTTTCGATACTCTCCCTGTATAACATCAAAGCAGGTGACGTTAACAATGTGACAAATAAATTTTATATATATATATATATTTTTTTTTTTTTTTTTTTTTTTGAAATGCTTCTGGTAGGCATATTCTACAAAGTGTACTACGCAAAAAATTGTTGAATGACTTCTCGGTGGCAAAACTGAAGGTCGTTGAAAAGTCCATAGGGGTATGATCCAACTATTTTTTGAGGATTAAGTGCCATTACAAGCTAAATACGCTGAATATGAAATAGGCATTTTGTACTTCCGGTGACTTTGATGGAGAAATGACAATTCCAACTTTTGTTTGTTTTTTTTGCAGTGCTTTAATGAAATTGTTTATGCGTTAGTGCATTTGTATATGAATGCTACTGAATTCGCCAGAATGTTTTGGCATGTCATATCACACTGGCGCTCTCGTAAGCCTTTTGACAGAAGTAATTCTCGTTTGTATTTGATATTTTTATTGAATTTTCTTCTGCCTCCGCAAATCACTTTTTTCACTGCATAGGTTAATTTTTTAATCTTTTCGAACAGAAACACACCTTTCAGGAGTTATTCTTGAAGCACCCTTTAGCAGTATACAAGATGCGGCTATCTACAACCTTCTTGCTCTTGTAAGTATTATGAGTCGTTTTCATAATTCAACCTTAAATTCTTGGTATACCCGAAGTAATTTGTACTTTTAAAGTTTGGCAATAGCTTGGTCGATGGAATTGGGATTATTGCAAAATCCACATGCAGTTAACTTTTATGTCTTTACATCATTTACGGAGATATAAATGAGTGATAAATATCTGCAACTGACGTAACACGAAAAATATTAGACCTAAGCAACTTGGGAGCTCTCAACATTTCTCGGTATAAGTGATAAATATTTAGTTTATTTAGTATATTTAGCTCTCAGTTATAATGATGGTTTTACGAGGATGACGATTAGGATTATCTTCATAATGATAATAACGATTATTTAAAGTTGTTGATAAAAAAGTAAAGGTCAATAGTTTTTATTTCACTTGCTTATACGTCTTGATTGTTTTGTGGCTAATTGGAACTGTTGGGTATCAAAGGCCTTTACCTTTTTCACGTTTCTGAGACTTATTGAGTTCTAATTGGAGATTTTTGTCTTACTATCGAGCATGCAAGTAAAGACAAAAACGATAATACTCCGGTGGTGAAGCCGGTATGATAATTGACGATCCTGGACAGTGTTCGCCGACCTTTTTCTTCTTTCACTTTGTTTCGCTTGGTTATTTGGTTTTGATTTTCTTTTGACTCACCCTTCTAGACGAAAAATCGCCCAGTGATTAAGGTTTTACTTGTTGATGAAAAACGATGGTCAAAAGAGAGAGAGGAATGGAAAAGAGGATGAAAAAGGACCTGTCGACATTATATTTTAAGTAGTTCATGGTGTAGGTTGGGGAAAACTGGCAGCCGAAGTAAGGTTTAATAATTTAGCAATTCCGGAATCAATGCTTCAGACTAAAAGATCTTTCGAAGTTTTGGGATTTTAAATGAGAGCATGCACAAAAGTTTTTTATTTTTAGACCTCTGTTAAGCAAATGAAAGAGGAAAGAGAGCCAGTTGAAAAGGCCATTTCCTAGACCAACACCTGAAAAGCAGACTCGAAGAGACAATACCTCATCGATGGGGCAAGTATTAACAAAAGGAACACAACCTTAGCTTGAAGCATGACGTACAGGTTCCTTCACACTATCGAACACAGTAAGATAACACTTTGGTGTACTTACTCATAAATGACAATATTACCTTTTTCAAGGTCACCTGTAAACGCTGAGAGGTTTAAAACAATCTCAGGTGACCGGGCATTGAACGACGCTCACACATTTCTCTGCATAAAATACTTGTCGTTCGGATTATAGTGTATGATAAACCTATAAAGTTTAATCAGGAAATGATTTGTTAAAGATCCGTAACACTTCCAGTCTAAGAGAAGATGGAAGGGGAATAGAAGACCTTGCATTTATTAACTGGTCACTGTTGCCTTGCAGCTTAAATCTGGCACCTTATTAGTGAATTTGATTTACTGTATGTATAGCCCTCATCAGGACTATCAAATATTAAACCGTGCAACAATTGTAATTTTCATTTGTGATATAATATTTTGAATTGCTTCCTTTCTTACAGCCTTTAAGGTTGCTTCCAAAGCATGTATTTGATGACTTCTTCCTGCAAGAATTGAAAGCGGCATTTAGAAGTGATATTGGGTACGTTTTTGTACTTGAGAGGGAAGTGAAGCGCCTTGGCTTGTTTTCAATTTTGTGTTGCACCGTTAGGAACATTGCTTCTACGAATGACTAAAAGCAGTTGACATTACTATTTGAAATAAGATTACATTCGCTGACAGATCAGAGACCTTACTGTCTGACGGTTCACGTTGACGCAAACAGTAACAACTTTTTCGGTTAGTCAAGCCTGCTTTTATGACTGTTTTTATCCGCCTCTTGTTAAATTAACAATTTCCGGGATCCTGCAGCAGAATGTATATCAATCTTGATAATGTAAGGCTACCATGTTTCATCCGTTGCCAGCGACCCAAAAAGTATTTGAATGTCAGCTATAAGTCTTCTTTGCTGCTGCCAGATAATATTGTCATTTTTACATTTTGCTGGAATTTATGCTTGGAGTAATGAAAACTGTTAATAAGAGGCTTGATTGTTTATTAAATATAAAGGTTACCTCACGATTGCCATGTATTGCCGCTTCAGTTCCAGCCCATAACTTTTATGTAATTAAATTTTTGTTTGTGTTGATGCTTACGGAGAGCCTAATCGTTACAACACTACAGGGAAACCCCATGGGAAATAGGAGCACATATTTTGCCGAAAAATGTACGCAGAATTTTGTTGTGTGTATATAGTACAGTATTAGAGTGTAACACTTAGAACCAAAGATGGTATTGGGTAAATTAATGACCATGAGGAAACGACACAAACATGAACAAGCAGCAGGACAATAAGAAAGACAACATAGCGAGTAACACACACACACAGTTTGAATATATATATATATATATATATAGTACATGACACCATGCATGACATCATTGTATTATATTTGTCATTTCACAGAATAAAAGAGATTAAGTGCCCAATTTTTATTGTTCATGATAGAGAAGATGAAACAATTCCAGTTTTCCTGGCCGAAAAGGTAAGTATCACTTAAAGGAGCTTTGTAAGTACTAGTTGTTGTAATTTCTAAAGGGACCAATTACTATTTCATGATTAGTTTTGCATGCATTTTGCCATTATGGAAACGCCACATCATATTTTCCCCTCTGTAACCATAATAATTGTACCAGCAATAATGCTCATTTCCTGTTTCCTAAAATCAGACGACGTGAAAAAATACTGGATTTTTATCATTGAAAGCAAAACCTTACTGTACATCAATTTACAGTAGACATTAAATAACTGTGGCTGTTAAAATTGCTCATAGGCCATTTAAATTAGCAATATATTTTTGTTTACTTCTTTTGGTTTAAATCATGTGTCTATCATATATTGGCTTAAAAGCTCAGTATCAAACTTTTTCATTACCAATTTCTTTAATTACCCTTCTCTTAGTTCTTACCTTGGGCCTGGTTTCAACCACATCGCTTGTTTTTTTCACATGGTATTTTTCTGAAGCACTTAATCACTTTATACTATGCTCATATTTGTTTTACATGCCAAATAGATATATTAATTTAATTTTTATCTCGTTCAGATTAATACGCATTCATGGCCTGTACCTACTTTATTGACTATAAAAGAGAAGAGTGAAAGAGAGGAAGAGAAAGAGAAAGAAGCGAGAGGGACGGGAGAAACAGACAGACAGACAGACAGACAGGGAATTAAAGTGCTGAATACTCTCAGTTTTTTTTTCTTTTGTCGTAATAACTGACCAGTAGGTGCTAGCACTGAATAAAACTAACCATATCAAATTCATTTTGATTTAAAACTGAGTTTTTATTAATAATAAAATAAATGCGTACTAGTATTTACCATTAAATTGTATCTTCCATGGAGTAGTGTGCTTTTGTACCTTGTATTTTCCAGTCGACTTGTTAGTTCTTTGTAGCAATGTTATTAAATAAATAGATAAATAAGCTTAGCTTTGGCCTACTAAAGACTGGGGCACAATTGCATAGCCTAGGGTCACTTCTAATGCTACAAGATAATAGCAGACTAATTATGGTATATGAAGCTTAATTTAAATCAATGGGCTTTCTTTTAAGTAGAGTGCGTGAAAGGAAATAAGAGGTTCTCGGACAATCAATAAACACGTTTGGGGCATTAAAAACGTATATTCGCGCTATTGGAACGATTTTCCCCCCAGAAGGGAAATTGTTTTGTTTGCATGGTATCATCTGTCGTCAAAGGCGTAGGGTGGAAGCCAAATTCAGAAAAATGAGCGAACATACCATTTGAACAACGCCTTGGAAGGAAAGCATGATAGAAAGGAGCAAAAGATGGTGTAACTCTGCGGAGGCTTTGAAATCCATATGAGAGTTATAAGTTTTTATTAGTCATGTCATATGACTGGACGTAAAGCTGATGCTATTTTTTAGACCAGCATAAAATCAGCATAAAAATTTCTGCACCTGGTACCCAATCTCAATGTCAAGGCTTCCACATTGTCTTGTGCGGTATTGGAAATCAACATTTTTCGAATAGATGGAATATGACCTGCACTGTATTTAATAATAACATTGTTTATTTCCAAAGCAAAGAAGATTTTATTAATGCAAGAAATAATGTATAAGTAGAATTATTTCATACTTTAACGTTACTTAGCTTCCATTTTGAATTCTTTTTTTTTCAGCTTTGTAACTTAGCGAAAGCAACAAATAAAAATGTGGTTTGTCAAATACTAGACGAAAAACTGTACCACAAATACATTTTTAAATCAGAAACCTTTTTCAAAGCGTTATGGTAAGTTATACTTTTTCTTTCCGAAACACTCCCAACAAACATTTGCAAAGCTCGTTGAGACTCCTGCTTTTATATCAGAAGTAAATTCACAAGTTTCACTTGGTTTTTTGCTGGCACTCGACAGGACCAAGACGCCAGTTGCAAAACACTTTTGAGTCTCCACCAATTCCAAATGTTTTAGTAGAATTTATGACTAGCGACTAGATCACTTAAATTTAGCTTACAACACATTGTACCGAGACATTGACGATGTAGCAATAGGCTCTCCTTTGGATTTAGTTTGCTCTAAAATATTGTGTAGACTGTTACAAAAAACAACCATTCTAGTTTTCACAAAATATAAATGGTAGACAGCCTTCACTGGCCAATCTTGGGCTTATAAAAAGTTTAGCTAATGATGCTGTCTTTACTTTCACCCCTGATAAATTATCACTAACATTCTTTTGAGTTTTGGTTACCCTGACGATGTATTAGACAAAGTATTTTGAATATATTTTCTAGCTTTCCAAATCCTGTTAAACAGCTTCCCCTCCACCGTCCAAAACTCCCTATGTACTTAAAATATCCTGATAGGTCAGGTTTCGACTGAATTCGAAAATCAACTTACTAGGACACTTCTGCAATGTTATCATGGTACACAAAAGTAATTTTACTACCACGAGAAATTCTTCGTTTATGTCCAAAGGACCTCTAGGCTGCCACAGATTTGGTTTGTTGTTCATGACTTTACGTGACAATAGAACTTCGAGTACACAGGGCCTTCGACCTTAAAAGTCGGAGAAAGGTCAGAGAAAAATTTTCTGCCAATCGAGTTCAGCCACATCAACAGTGCAAAAGCATTTGCCAAACTGTTTGTTGTAATTTTGCTATAGTGCAGGATCTATTACTGAACTGCGTATGCGGAAAAATTTTCGACATGAAACAATTCAAAGTAACTGTTAAAATTAGTTGTCTTTCCATTGGGAATTACTGGAGGAAATTACAATTCAACTTTTAAAGCCTCTTCTTGTTGTGTTATAATTAATTCAAAATGACTAAACGTCAACGCAGTGGATTGAGCTAGCCCTGTGTATCCAAAAGTAAGATGGCAAATTACAGCCTGGGAGTAACGTGATGTGGTCGGCTTCATAGAAAGACACTTATAAATAAATTTGTAGGCAGTAGCTAGACCCTTTTTGGAACTGGTCTAGAACATAGAAGAAAGGTACCTCATTCCCTCCACTAGCCTAGGTGTACAACTTGGCAAGTATAAGTACTGTATGACCTTCCGTGGCTTCGTCTCACTGGCATCCTGTTTACTTAACCGGCAACCGGTAGTCCTGCAAGTCAAATCGGCCGCAGTTCTGGCATAAAACCACTGAGTGTATCTAGCGATCTTCCTGGGAATTGATGTTAAAATGCATCCGCCTGATGGCCGAGAAGAATTTTTCAGTTACATTCAGTTATTTCGAGCTCATTTCAGCGTGAGCCACAACGGTCAGCCACTGTCTCCTGATTTTCGTAAAGTCTCGCAGTTCTTCCAACACTAATCCTGTGATCCTCTTCAGCTTGCCAATGAAAGATAACAGAGGAACTCAGGCGTATTCCTCTGTAACACTCTTGTATGCTGAGATCACTTGGTTTCGGTAAGTGCACTATGTTTATGATAGACCACTCCGCTGGTTGTCTCATTCAATCAGTGATGCATTTTAGAGGTCGAGTGTGAGATCTTCAAAGTTGCACTGTTCCATTACTTACGATGTTACTCCATCTAACCCGCAGCTTTGCCCCGGAGTAATAGGTTTTTGGCTTTTGTTTGTTCAACCGTGTCAAACGGACCATTTTGTATATTTAAGTCTTCAGATATTGGGGGTATTTCCTCGTCATCGTTGTACATGGCTGGTGGTTTTCCTGAGAGCTTTAATAGGTACTCACGCCTATTCTTGTCTTAGCCCTTGGTGTTGTTCCCCAAGGTTGCATTTTATAGACACACGTCTGCCACTAATATTATTTGTGAGCTTCCAACTCTTGCTGTGCGTTCGTTGTTGGGTTTGGAGTTTTTGCCTTCTCAGTAAGATGTATACGCGTTGTAAGTTGCTTTTAAGTCGCCTCTCTGTTTAGCCTAATTTTTGACTTGCTAACGTTTCTTCTGTTGCCTTCATCGATGCACTGTTGGTATGTCTCGTTGGCTTGTTCCTTTTTCTCCCTTTGTTCAATGAGTTTACGGTCATCGGACTGTGTCTGCCCCCCTCTCTCTTTGTATCGCTTGCAGCAGCTCTATGGCTCGCTGGCGGTAGGCCCTAATGAATCATTCGTATTTCGCAGTACTGGAATGTCAACCCGATGTCAAAGTTTGAAATCGCTGATGCCATCCCCAAATATATTCTTGTCAAGCTTGATCTGTTTTGTTGGGCCTTTTCTGTTTCCTCTAAGGCTACGGCTTGCCCGAGCCGATACTGGTATGTGTATGTATGTATGTATGTATGTATGTATGTATGTATGTATGTATGTATGTATGTATGTATGTATTTATGTATGTTTGTATGTATGTATGTATATATGTATTTATGTATGTATGCATGTATGTATATGTGTATATATGTATGTATATGTGTATGTATATATGTGCATGTAGGTATGTTTATATGTATGTATGTACCAATTGCCACGCAAAGAGAATATTTACAATTTTACATTATCAAAAAAATACATTACAAAATGCATTGGTTAAAAACATTAATAGATGCTCATATTGTATTAAAAGGTCACGCTGATATTATTNTGTATGTATGTAGGTATGTATGTATGTATGTATGTATGTATGTATGTATGTATGTATGTATTTATGTATGTTTGTATGTATGTATATATGTATGTATTTATGTATGTATGCATGTATGTATATGTGTATATATGTATGTATATGTGTATGTATATATGTGCATGTAGGTATGTTTATATGTATGTATGTACCAATTGCCACGCAAAGAGAATATTTACAATTTTACATTATCAAAAAAATACATTACAAAATGCATTGGTTAAAAACATTAATAGATGCTCATATTGTATTAAAAGGTCACGCTGATATTATTACCATAATGGTTCTGTTAGAGGTTGAAAAAATAGATAACGGATTAGTATACATTGTTGGACAAAGCAGAATGTTGTGATGCCAGATCATGAATGTGACAGAGATTGTGTGGCCTTATAAATCAATCATTTTCTTCTCTCTGTGTACTTTGGAAAAAGTTGTCTTTTATTTCGTGTTCGAACAATATTTTATTGCTTATGGATTTTTAGTCGGAAGAAAACTATTCCACATTTTTGGTCCCAAGGAAGACAAGCATTTTTAGCCTGCATCAGTTTTGCGAAATGAAAGGTTTACTTTTTAACTTGGAACATCGTGTTATTCGGGTTTGATCAATCGAATGGGATATTTCATCATTATTAGCTGGAACTGTTCCTCTAAAAACTTTCGTTATACTTACACGTCTATGTTGATCTATTCTCTTCTTTACGAGGAGCCAATTCATAGCTTTAAATTTCCTACCTCCAACATGTGCTGTATTGTTAAGGTTTAGATCGAAGTGGATGCATTTATTCAGAGCAGATTGGATCTTTTTAGACATCTTATTTAACAATGGGAACCGTGGAGTGGGGTTCAGTTCTAAGTGGAATTGAATAAGAGCATTTAAAAGCAACCTACAAAGGGTGTTTTGTAGAAGGCTTTGTTTTCGCTACAAAAATATTAGCTTGCCACTTTTTTCCAAGTATTTTGGTAAATCGATTTCCGAGAGAGACTTAAAATTTAAAACACAACCGATATATATATATGACCACTGATTGCAGCTGAATTATTATATTACCCCTCCTGATGTTAAGCTTTTTTCGCTTTTTTCAATTTTTTTTTCTGCCAAAAAAAATGGATTTAGTTTTGTCTTCAAAATGAATGCTTAGTTTGTTTTCTAAAGACCGAAAACACAACAAATTGAAGCTCCTTTTCAAGTTGGCCTCCGGGCTCAATGCCTTTGTCTGTAAAGATTAAGCAGGTCAAGTCAGCTGCCATGTCATTCACGTATAGGAGAAAAATAAGTGGACCACGAAATGACCTCTGAGGAACCCAACATGACATATTACCCAGTTTTGAATATTCCTTTCCAAAACTGACAGAAAATTATCTGTTTTTGAGGTAGTATTTGAACCATAAAATTGTGGAGTCACTTTGCCCGAGGCATAAGATTTTGTCTAGAAAAATGTCATGGTAGATAGCGTCGTCAAAAACTATTTGAAGATCAATCAAAGTAATGCGGGTGAACTTGCTGTTTTTAAACCCCTGTTGGATCTTATCATTTTAGTAGGGTAAAAATGTATCTGTTGAGTGGTATCGCGCAAGCCGGATTTGTATTTCTATTATATTTTTTTTCAAGGTATTTTAGTACTTAACCATGAATAAATTTTTATAATTTTTGAAAGTAGTGAAGTTTGCCACTAGTTTTTTGGGTAAACTTTGGATCCTTTTTTTGAAAAATAGTTTTAATTTCGCTTGTTTGCAACCTTCAGGAAATGTGGATTGAAGAATTGAGAGATTGCATAGTTCAGTAATTGGTTTTGGTAGAGCTGTTGCACCATCTTTGAAGACGTTCCCTGCAACTTTATCCCCTTGGTTTCGAGGGGTTGATTTCTTCCAAGTGGTTTAAGAAATTTTCGATAAAAGTGGGAACTAGTGTAAAGGGCTCAGAAAAGTTATGGTGTTGGTAGTATTTACGCACAATTTTCTTTCTAGTTAGGGGGGGGGGGGATCTTTTGAGTTTTTAACTAAGTTCAAATTTAGCTTCGAGGAAAAGTTACACTACCATTGTCGAAGATTGAACCGAGCTATAGAATCTTTAGGCACCCAAAACAGCAGAAGCTTAACTCCAAGAATTATGACACATAATTACGATAAATGTCGTACACTGATTTTTAGCAGTTGGATTTTAAGAAGGAGGCGACGGGATTTTTTTGTGTGAGTGTGTGTGTGTGTGTGTTTTGGTCACGGGTCATCAGTGATTGCTTTTCATGACCTGTAAAAAGCATTCAATTGTGGAATTGGTCGTTGTATAACTCTAAGTAAATAACTACGACAAAAACAGTATAATGCAGTTGTTCAACACTGCGTTGAACTTTGCCGGAATAGGTATTCACGACAATCTTTCTTGGGTACGATTCCGTAGAAGGGTATACCAGTCTCGTCCTCTTACATCCTTTGATAAATATGGTTGAAAGCTCTTCAAGTGCGTAAACAGGTACACTTTTCAGGGGGAACTTTGGGGTTGATACGAATGGGATAATAGCTCTTTTTGAAGGCAGATTGGTGAAAAGGCCTTTCAAATGGCCCAATATATTGTTCAGAATTAAACAGTAATGTAGCTTAGTTTTATACAGTGTTTTAAATTAATTATTCCTTTATCGACTGTTAAGGTATTGTTCACTTCCAACACGCCCATGTCACACCCATGTTCTTTGATTAGTCGATTTAGTGAAAAAAATCTTGTCTTATTATTCGAATACTAATAAAGTATACTGTGAAGAACCCAAGTTGAAATATCAAACTCATCAAAAACAAAGAGAACGAAAGAAATTTCGAAAGTTCTGTCGCCTTAGCCAGTTTCGAAAAGTCACCAATCTTCTCACTTTTGCTCAGCCAATTACAAAATGTTGCTTAACTTTTTTTTATCGCCTGTGTCTATGGTCTAGTCTAATGGCAGATAAAAGCCTTTCGATCGAAGTTAATGTGATTTCCTTTTCGATATGCGATTTTCAAGCTCTGTGCCCTGAATTTTCTTCTTTTTTTTAACCTCTTACTTTTTGAGGATTAAACCTTGTATATTGCTTCTTTGCTCTTTGAGTAAGAGGTACTGTAAGCTCAGATTTCTATCAACTTGTGGCATTTAAGGTTTTTCGTCAGCGCATACAGCTAAAATACTTTTGGCCCCTTCTAGCTGTATTCACTAACATTTTGCCGAACGTTGAGAACTACAAGCATATGGTTGTAGGACGCATGAAGATTGTGCAAATATGTTCTTACTGAATTTTTGGAATTTTTGTAACGAAAGTTAAGAGAGTTAATTCCAGTTCAGATTGAAATGTAGTAATAACCTTTTGTAATTTAGATCAATTTTGTTGTGAGATTGTTCAAATTAACTAGTGTTAAGGCATCCGCCTACCATGACTTATATAAGTTAAAACCCGCAATTTGACTTTACCATTTAAGTTTACCGTTACAATAACGCATCTTCTATGTAGGGTTTCTTTCTTTTCATTTTAGGAATTTTATCCATTTTGACAGAACAAACCCAGCCTAAATGAAGTCCCGTTTTCGCTTTTTATTCCTTTGCTTAACAGCAAGATATAAATTTCCATACAGTAGTTATGCCATCAGGAGCTTTGACAAGAACAAAACTTTAGTAACACCATTGATAGAAATTACCTGTACAGCTGTATTCGATCAGTCAAATAGTGCGAGTTTTGGTGAGTTTGCTATACCTAAAAATTGTACAGACATTGTTATGCTATTTGAGAAGAAAGGCAGCTAGAAACATCACTAACGAATACCAACAAAATGTTTGGGGTAGGAAAATGGAACAAACGAATATACCAATGGTGCAGGAAATTGGAGAAGCGTATCTGGAATTTGGACCAAACCGGAAAGAGGAGAGAAAGGAGAAGGAGATCAAGAAATTCAGTATTTTATATATGTGCTATGTTTTAAAAAGTATTTGACATTTTTTGAAAAGTGGAATTTCTCTTCAGTCTTAGGGAATATTAAGACTATTTAAGAATCTCACATATTTTGGGTGCCCATTCTACCTCTGTTTACTTTTAAGCTCGATCTTTTCCCCCAACGTTGGGTGCACAAATCAAATGATGATTTTCCAATATTAATTATGTCAGTTGTGGTGGTTACTATGGTAAGGAGTATTTAAGTCCGTAAGCAAACGTATTGGATGCAAAATATTTAACGAGTGGTAGGTAGCTCTTATATTGAAAATCAAGGAAATGTTGGAACCTAGTCAATTTCCACGGAATGAATGGCGTTCTTCATTCGACATATGTCGATATCTGTAATAATCAAATGAGGTTTTAAATGTTTTTGCAGGACTGGTCCGATTTGTCTGCCTGCTCTGTTGTGCATTTCTTGTTTTCTCGTCAGTTGTGGACTTTTCATAGGCTGAAATCGTCAAAAAAGAGCAAGATCTAGTGTTTTATAAGCAGTAAATTGATTTAGTTCTTCTTTTCTCTTCAGTGATAATGAGATAATATACATATTTATAGTTATATAATAGTTATATATGAATAAAGTACTGTGACCAGATAGATAAATGGTAATTTTTCCCTTTTTCACGAATTTTTCATTTTTCATTTAATGCTCGATTTCAGCTATATCAACTCAGTATTGCGTTCTATTAACTTCAGATGCTGAAGATCAACATAGGAAGTCGAGTTCCTTTACGTTACGTTTCTGATTTTCATAAAATCGGAATTATCCTCTAAGTTGTGTCCCAAGTTTTTTTGAAAATCTTAAATAATTACTTGTGGCTCCGGAGGCCCCAATAAATAATTATAGAACCTTGATTATCGTAAAGTATGTATCGCGAAAAACAGAACTTCTAGCGAATGAAATTTGCTACACGTTTTATTGGTATTGGCTACGTAGCAAAGGAGAATGTAAAAGTCAAGATGATGATGAAAAAGATGACGGTATTTAGGGGCTGGCACAACGATTTGACTCTTTCCATTTGCGTCTGTCTTGTGCATCCTTCCCTGACAGTCCAATCCTAATCATGTTGATTTAGAGCCAACTCTTGGTGTAGTCTTACTTTTACATTAATAGCTTCCATCTTTGCTGCTGCACACCTGACGACTGTCTTGCACTCTCTGTACATTTCATGGACCCCGCGGACATACTTCTCTGACACTACTTTTCTTTTCATACAGTACCAGGTTTCATCTCTCGGCACCCTTTCATATGCTTTTTTAAGGTCTATGAATACGCAATGGAGCTCCTTCCGCTGCCATTCGCAATGCAAAGAAAGCATCTGTTGTGCTATTCATGGGAACAAATCCGAACTGTGCTTGACTGATTTCAACTTTTTCTTGAATTCTCTTATCCATCACCCTCTCCAAGACCTTCATGGTGTGACTTAATAGCTTTATCCCTCTATAACTTGAGCAGCGCAGAACATCGTCTGTTCTTGTATGTTCTTGCATGTTCCACTCGTCCGGTATCTGCTCTTTTAAGGAACCCTATTCTGTAGTCAACAAGATGTTTCCAGGCTTACATTGGTATGTCACCAGGGCCAACTGCTTTACCAGTCTTCATTTTACTAAGTGCCTGTGTCACTTCCTCTCGTGTGATGTGACTGACGTTTCTTTCTTGAACTGGTCCACCGCTTTTACTATCTTTCCTGGCGTTCTACACATTCGTTAGATCTTTACAGTACCACCTTCCAACTCTCCAAGATTTCCTTTTCCGAATTCAATATAATACCGTTTTTGTCTTTCACGATCTTCACGTGTTGTCTGCCTTGTACATCCTTGTTCTTTTGGTTGGATACTCTGTAAACAGATTTGATTCCATCACATAACTCCATAGTGTTGTACAGATCATCAAATGTATCCACTTTCGCTTTTGCCACCACTCGCTTGACCTCCCTTGACCTCCCTCTTTGCCTCCTTAAGTGCATCTTCAGTCTGTATTTCTTCATTTCACCACCAAGTTTCATTTTGCTTCTTTAGCCGACCAGTAGTCAAATCGAGCACTTTGCTGGCCACTGTGCTTATTCCATCTGCTGTAACACCCCAGTTTACAGGTAATACGTCTTCAAGCCGCTTTCTGACCTCACTTTTGAACCTTTCTCCAACTAGTGGTTATTTAAGCCTCCACCATTTGATTTGTGGTTTCGCTTTCTTGGTCCGTTGTGATGGTGCCCGCAGCATCATTCTGCATATTACCGCCCGATGTATGTGTGTGACACATTCGCAAGATAGTACTTTGCAATCTGTAACTTCGTTCAGCAACATTCTGTAGTCAAGCTGGGAACTATGTTGTCAGCTTGCATACATGAGTGTGTCGACTGTTTAGCGCATCATCATTCGACGCATAATGATTCAGTGCGTCAATTTTCTCATTTGATATTATTTCACATANGCTTTCTGACCTCACTTTTGAACCTTTCTCCAACTAGTGGTTATTTAAGCCTCCACCATTTGATTTGTGGTTTCGCTTTCTTGGTCCGTTGTGATGGTGCCCGCAGCATCATTCTGCATATTACCGCCCGATGTATGTGTGTGACACATTCGCAAGATAGTACTTTGCAATCTGTAACTTCGTTCAGCAACATTCTGTAGTCAAGCTGGGAACTATGTTGTCAGCTTGCATACATGAGTGTGTCGACTGTTTAGCGCATCATCATTCGACGCATAATGATTCAGTGCGTCAATTTTCTCATTTGATATTATTTCACATAATATAATTTTATATAATATAATATAAAAAAATATAATGCTCATACGCTAAAAAGTGACGCGGCGAAATCTGATGCGCTGAATCATGATATAACCGCATGCATGACTTTCTGTTCTAAAGACTTCACGAAGGAAGTGTTCACAATAGCCAGATCTAAGCTTTCTGCAAACCGCACTATTCTCCCGCCTTGTTCGTTCCTTGCTCCTGGTCCGTGCTTCCCCAAGTTTCTTTCGTCACCCAAGTTTCCCTCACCGACATTTCCATGTGGTACGCCTTGCGAAAGGGCGACCCAGAGTGCAATGCAGGGCAGGGTTGCCCATTCCCTGAGGGTAAAGTAGAATCCGCATTCCCAAAAACACCGTGATCCTGGCAGGAGGGTGAATAGGCGCTACCCCTTACCCATGGGTGACATAGAACTGTGCATTGTCGGGTAGGCATCCCGGCCAGCATACCCACTAATATTTCTAATAAAAAGGTTTTGAAGCCCGAAAGTAGTAAAATACAGCTGCAGTGTCGAATTACGTTATTCTGACCCTGCACATTTTGCTTAAATGTATCTGTGCATTTCAAGCTAGTTTTACAAAAGTTCAATGAGGTACGCATTTTCTACGCCTGCGGTTTGTACGCATTTTAGTTTGTGTGAAAGTAATTGTTAACATTTTACCACGATATGAACCCTTCCATATGAAATATGTACGTACGCTGTTGGAAATCGTTGAACGATATTATTTGTCAAAAAATCATTGGGTTTTCTGTGCCTAAAGGGAGCGGTGCGTTGTTACTTAAAAATAAACTGTTGATCTTTGTTTTACCAGTTAACAGGTTTGATTATTTGATATTGGTTATAACAATTTTAAGGTAAGCCCACGGTACTAACACACCCAGACAACTTAACTTAATGAAGGAAAACTTTCCCGGTAAAATATGCAGGCCTTGCAAAGCTGCTCCGAAACGACGGTCACTCAATAACCCTCCCCCCTCCCCACTTTTTCTTCACGTCAAGAGTATCATTCTTTTAAAACAGTTGCCCTTACAGTGCGACGATACCAGAAGGAACCGGCTTTAGGACACCAGTGACCTGCCTACGCCCCGTCGCCAGTCAATGCAGACAGTCCCTTCACCCTTAAAGTACCAGCCACGCGTAAAGGCCTTTTTGAAAAAGGTTCTTGGCCACCCATGCCATTGAGAGCACTTTGTGGGTAGTGGGAGCTTATCTCTACCATAAACCCCGGCTATTACAGCCTTGTCTTAAAGCTTATAGAAAGGTACCAAAAGTTATCGTCAATATCAATCAAAACAGAGTTGCTTTTCATCTATTCACTGTTTAAAGTAATATGTGGAAGTGCAACTGAGGCTGAAGCAGTTTCTTCGCTTAAAGTAATTCGGAAACAAAACTAAGTCGAAAAATTTGACCCAACTTGCTGTTGCTGCTTTTTGCAAATGAACATTGTAAAAATTAAAATACAGTACTCTCGGGAAAGCTCCCCTATTTCACAAACGAGGAAAAATTATACGAAAACACATTTTTGTTATCAAAGAATAGAAAGAAGTCCAATGAATGGTCTTTAAAAATTTTTCCCAACCAGCCAATTAAAAGGGTTATTATCAAATTATGACTGTGAAAATGAGTCCTGGAGAGAGCATCTGTATGTTTTTGTAATGGTTGTTTTAAGGTGATTAAGTGTTTAGAATTAAAAGTAAACGCTTTTGCAGCAATCACCTACAAATGAAGGTTAAGCAACCTTGGACTCATTTATCCTAAATGAAATTTTTTCCAATATACATCAATTTACCAAAGTTCACGTTACCAATTGTAAAAAAATTTACTACTTGCCGCTCATCGAATACCAATGCGCTGAAAAATTGAAGTGAAAATTAAGCCTTGTTAAAATTGAAACACTATGTTTTTTAAAAATTGTTCTAAATTGGTTACTGTCAGGATAACAAGTTGTACCACGACTAACTTGTTAGAAGCTCCCTATTTGTCACCCCAATAGCAAACAGTTGTACTGACCAAAAACCCAAATTTAGTATATTAGGTATTTTTTCCGCCTCTTGTGAAACGGGAGCATAGCGCGTAACTGAATATGTACACATTGTTGAGCAAATTGCAGTATCAGTTATGTAAATGAACAAATTGTCCAGTCTTCTCATCAGCTGTCTCAAAATTCAATGAGAGATCCCTGTATACAGCCAGAACCCATTTACCACTGTTTCATTTGCTAATCGGGGAAGCTGTAATAATGAAATAAATTTCAAAAAGGTGACGTTTCAAAAGCAGAAAAAAATTGAAGGCCATGACCTTTATTTCATAACTGTGTTATAGTGTAACATATTAAAGAACGGATTATTAAAAAATGCTTACGGGAACAGTATCCACCGACTTACATCACAATCAGAAAAACATTATTGGAAAATAGGTCTATAAATACATCTTATTTACATTAAGACACTTGATATTTGCTAACAAGAAAATAAACAACAAATGAAAAACTGGAGTTTATTAAAATAAACCAACATGTCTTTTTGAACTGCTACAAAACCACCGATATAATACTTACGTATGAGGAACAAATAAATATTATGCTTAAACCGCTGTGCATTTTCGTATATCCAGATAGACTTCAAATGGTACCAAGAGTATTCATGAAAATCTTAAAAATTTAATCTATTAACCTCTTACCTAAAAACGCTATCAAAAAAGTGTAGACCTATAGAATACAACTTTATAAAGACAAGTTTTTCCCCAACCCCTTATATGCAATACACTTACACAAGCAAGTAATGACTTCCTTAGAAGTAGAAAAATAGTCCTTTAACTGACTTTATATTGCTCTTTCGAACCTCGAACATAAATTAAAGGTCACTGCTTATCCAAAACAAACAGAACAATGTACATTGCGGTAGACAGGGGATCGCGATGAATAGAAAAGCCAGTATTGTCGACCCAGACTTGTTGCCACGCAGGGGGGCCTCGGGTGGGCCGTGTGAATCAAAAGGTACACAAGCTAGCATGAGAATAAAACGCCTTAGACAATATCGCAAGGAGTACTCTTAAAGGCTTAGTATCACTTTCCCTATAGAACTCTGCTGTTCGATTCCCTGTTTATACTAACAAAACCCTTCCACCAATACCCCAGATACAGTTTCCAATACATTAATACAAATTACTTGGGGCTGTAGTGCCACCAATATCTGACTAAACAATATAGCACTGTGCCTGCGTTCTCCCTTTTCTATATCTTAATAATTAAAGGTATTGCAAATAAATTTTTAAAATTCATTTATTTGCAATACCTTTAATTATTAAGATTTATTTATTTATTTATTTATTTATTATTAAGATTTGAACTTCAGTCTCCACTGAAAGAATAGGGGCTGACAAGACATACGTATTCTAAAATAGCATATTGGGCCAAGGATAAACAGAGTGATACATTGAAACGAGGAATCACTTCAAAGAGACCAAAGACCCAATACAAGTTAACACTAAATTCAAAAACCCAGCCTGCCTGTTGTCTCAACATTAAGGCAAGTGATCACCTTTCAGGGTGCTAAATTATAACTTGACCAAGTGAAACAATTGACTTTTAAAATATGTATGAAGAGAATCGGTAATACCATTAAACTTATTAAATTTTAGTGGTTTCTTTCTGTGATATTCAATATGAATACTATATATTTACTCCTACTATTGAATCTTCATTTGTCCGATTTTTGGAATATGGAGTGACCTCACCAAAACATAAACAAAAAATTTACAAATTATGCATCAATTTGAAATTAAATAAAGCTTGCCAAGCTGATGCCCCTATTCAAAATTTCATTGCGAGAAACAAACTAAATATGCACTGAACCTATACGCGTATTAAATTTGCTTCGAAAGGAACGGGATCGGTTCCTTTCAGTTTTATAGAGTGGATTTGAATAGATTTTCATGAAACACGCTACTCTTGTTAAGTTGTTCTGAAATGGTCTAGAAAACCACGTTTTCCGCATAAAAGCGAGTATCAAGTGAAAGGGATCGGGCTGAAATTTGTGAAAATAAGAAGTCAAATAAAACTTTTAAAAGTAAGAACTTGATTAATGAAGCAGTTTAATTTCTAATTACTGATTTTAAAAAATAAAAATAAACACCTCTTTTACAAGCTTATTGGTTGAGTATCAATCATTGAGTATCGCCTACGCAGGATTGCATGGACATGACCATCAATTACACATGGAAACAAAACCATTGGTTCAGAAAAACTTGTGAAAAACTGTATTTTTAACGACATTTGGCAATCTTTTTTCTTTATGCACTTATAACTGTACGTACACTTCGTTACTCTCCAGATCTCTCATGAAATAACGCAACCTAGAAAAGTGTAAGTGCATGGGAGACGGGGTAGGCCAACCGTGGCACACAGAAAATGTGAAAAGCACTTTCGCATTAAATACAAATAAAAGGGATTGAAATAATTTCTGAAAAAACTTCGGGAACAAAAATAATGGTTAAATAATCCACAAAGCACCTTTTCGTAAGATCCCTTTTATCGAGCTTCAGCAGGGGCTGCAATCTACAAACTTTACCTTTAATATGAGTTTTTTGATAGTTAAACATTAATACTTTTTAGCTCATACGCATATATATATATATATATATATATCTCGAAGGACTTTTTCTACAGAACTTTCAACAACGCCGAAAAAAAATTACGAATAGAATACAATTTCCAAAAGTGGTCCAAAGATAACAGTGCACAGGGGTCACGATTTCTTTTATCTGTAATCGTGTGTGTAAAACACATCGTTTCACAATCTACAGTGGGCAAGTGGAGTGTGTTTAACTTTTCTTACCAAACTTATGTTTAAGGGGGTCATTCATTTCAGGTATTTCCTTCTAATTTAAAAGTTTAAGTTCTGCCTTGAGCTTGTCTCCAGTCAACAAATTTAAACGACTTGTGATTTAAGAAAAAAGTTGTTGAGGAAAGTTTCGGTTTTACTTATGTTAATGAACAGTTACACTTTTTGGTTACCAACACTACCTATAGACTTTACTCAATGTGCTACTAGGTTTGTTGCATTGTAAAAGCAGGCGTAGTCATTTATTTTTCTGCATCACTAAGGTTACAGCCATAATGCTTACAACAAAAATGGGTGGATGTAATCTGTGGCTCGACTGCTATGAAAATTGTACATCTGCAGGGATTTCTTTCCAATCACGAAACAAACATAAAACTCGGATGATTTACCCCCAAGTAAGACTACTAAACTAAACAATCAATTGAGACACCACTTAAAGGCTCCCAAAATTAATGTTATATTTCAAAGGCATTAAATACTGAAAAAACACAGTTAACCAGATCAAAATATAACGAAAAATACCCTTGAGATACAGCCCTAGTATGTCGGAAAATTGCAACATGAATCAAGTACAGACATCCTTGCGTCTAAAGGAGTGAAAATTACTCTAGCAATCTTCAAAATACTTCTCGCCAAACTCCTTTAGATTTAAGTCGTGTAATATGTCCGGGAAATAAAATTTCAATCGATTTTGTCGACAACTGCCGATAGTCTTGGGCTGTGGGGACCACCATTACATTTGATTAAAACTACTTCTGAAAACCTGACATCCATCACTGGCGTTTCAAAACAAAGTGAACATCGAGCACTCTTAAAAGCAACTATAACGTTTCAATACTTTTTAACTTCTCTGCAGTCATTGCATTAACCTCAAAAAATATTTTTTGAAGAGAAAAGTATCAGTTGGAGCCTAAAAGTTTAGTGTTCAGCTCATGAGATATTTATATCACGTTTGGGTAATGATCAACTGAGTCTGAATAATGTTCCTCTGTGATAAACGAAATAAATGATCATTTTCACTACGATGTCCAAACCTTGTTCATCTATTCTTTATTGTTGGATGAAAGTGTTATATAAAACAGCAACCGGTACTATCTTTTTATCAATAGCCATCAGTTAGCCATCAGTTACTACGGGCTTGACAAAACGTTTTACAAATGTAGATAACACTGTTTGACCTTCGTACTACGAAGCACTGATCTGACTACATCGTGAATGGTGCTTTGGTTTGTCAATAATTTACTTTTCACAGTCGCCAGAACATGGTGACAAGGTCAGTGATATATATGATCGCGATGGGGAAATACCCCTGGTAATCGAACTGCCGAAAAATGCGACAAAATTAAAGCATTAATACTGCTAGCACCTACTTTTCGACTTAGATTTAGAAACTTAAAACGTTATAGGTATACATAAATCAACAGTACGGTACAACTGGCCTATTTAGGCAAGCTTATGATAAACTATGACGCGGGCCCCTACTGAGCAAATATTATTACAAAATCAGACATATACATGTGATATACTTATATACATGTTTGTATATTTATTTCAATAATGACAATGACAAAAATGCTTTATTTGGAAGAGATATTGATTATTTGATTGCGTTGCAACTTCACATTAAAAATGTCGACATAACGGTGATGCTTTCGTCTTTGTTTTCTTATTACATATATACATATACATATACATATTCAAGCAAAATCTAAAATTTGTCTATATGTAATATATGTAATTTTAACTTTCAATTCTAAGGGTCCGATTTCCGCGCCCCATGCAAAGCTATTTAGATGATACTTCACTTTCTGCGAATATAATAAACTGTCCCTGTCTGTTAAATGCCTAAATACTATCAGGCATTGACGAAAGCCTAAAAGCCGAAACATAATGAAAAATAAATTTAATAAAATTCAACACCTTTCTGGCTAATGACATAACAATGAGTCAAATAATTGGGCCTCGACCGTCAAATGGTGTGCTATTCTGGTTTTAGTTTTTAGGAAGACTCTACCTATACTATCCCGAAAGCTGTAAATGGGTCAATTTATGTAAAGCAATTCCGTCACATCACGTTACTCTGTAAATAAATAAATTCAGTACGTACACACACACGTATACGAGCACAAATTTACAAATCTTCTTAATGCCTTTAACCGATTTTTCTGTCAAAAATGCTGTTTAATGTATTATGGTTTAAATCTATCTCGTCACAAAAGTTACTGAAAGTACTGTACACCAATCACTAATTACCAATAAATCCGTTTTACTTGGGGCTATGAAAGATTGACTATTTTTATCCAAACAGGGGTCACCTTAAACAAGGTCCATTTTCTGTATGAACATTAATCCACAAGCGAATTTTTATAAGCTTATTTATGCATAAAACAATGAAGTAAATTAGTTATTACGAGTCAAATACGGAAAATAAACTTGTATTGAGAGCAAAAGTTACAAACAATGTAAATCAGCCTGCTGATTAAATTATTAGTCGAATGGTTTTCCGTGACTTAAGTTCACTAAAAATCTTAACTTTAGTTTCAGTTGATCTTCTAACATTCATTAATAACTGTAGTATGCTCCGGGTAACTCGAATACAGGCCTTACAGTGCCCTCACTTCCTTGAATTGTTTTGAATCCCCTTTGATTAATGCTTCAATGACGGCGGCCAGTAATAATCACAAGCTAGTCCCGCAACGCTTTAAAGTGGTGCCATCTTGCGCCAATATTTATTTCCCCGTAAAAAGCACTTTTCCAGGCAAGTACAATCTGTTTCAGTAAAGTTTCTATTTACATGACAATGACAAAAAGAATAGCTTATTATGTCACTTGACTGTTATAGATATTGTTAATTATGCCAAACTTTCATGTCATTGTTAAACAAGAGTTGGTACTTACAATGATTCCACAGGCTTACCAGCGCCTTAATTGCTTCTGGGGATCTTGTCTTTAAAACCTTAAATTCTAACTTTTGAAATATCTACAAGTACTTTTCCTTCACCAAGTAAAGCAGACGCCCATTCATTCCTGAGTTTAAATCTTGAGTTCCATTTTTATTTTGCCTGTAAATATTCGTACCTTGTTAAGCAGCACAGCAAAATCAGTTCAATGTTAGTCTTATTCATATGCAAATATTGATATTTGAAAAATAGGTTCAATGCCTAATTCGAAAGTTTATCAACTTTCGCTGATTTTTCAGTCCAGTTGTTATTCGAGTTACCGAGATAATACTAAAATATTTACCCGAAGCTTACACCTGCTTTAAATCTCCCTTGTCACCACCTTCGACTAATGAGATCTTTTCAGCTTCTTGTCTGAGGACCTGCTGTTGTTCTCGCTCTTCTCTTTCCTTTTCTTCTTTTTCCTAGAACAATGAAAAAAAAATTCAATAAAATATCCCTACCAAATTTGTTGCTGGCATTTAAAAAAATATGATCAGTAAAAGTACAGAAATTTGAAAGGGTTGAAAAAAATCCAGTCATATTCAAGTGGTGGCAAGCGTTTTTCACTGCTCCAGGTCTATTTAGGGCAATGAAGTGCTTTAGCACCCCAAAATAAACAACGTTGACAACTTTCTTCCTTTGATCATATTTGCCGTCATGAAAATATTGACAGGGATCCGTTATTAGGCTCTGTATTTGGTAAGCGAGGACAAGGTAGGCCTAAGACACGCTATAGTGATAACATCTCTCAGCTATGTGACGGAAAATCTGTTCCAGAATTATATCGAATGGCGCAAAGTCGGTCTGGTTGGCGAAATTTTTGTGGCGGGCCACGGCAGATCTTGAGATGATCTTTCCGTTTGATGATGACGATGACAACTAAATTTTCCGCTACGCACTATCGCGAATAGGATTTCTCGACAGCACATTAAAATATAAAGTTTATCACTTTTTCTCTTCGTTCATATTTCCATATTACTTAATCTTTCTCAAAAAATCAAATGAATTCCTAACAGCATACAACTGTTCAAATGGATAGTTGTCTACTGTGTGGAAATTTCAAAAAAGCACGTCAATATGTCTACGTGGGTTTTTAAAAATGCATCAGGAATTCAGTTAACTTCGACATTTATGAAGTTCATTATCATCAGCTTCAACATTATAAAGCTATTCAAAACGGTACAGAGTCAGTTGCGTGTTTTCATATATTTTTTTCAGTGCGCCTGTTTGTGCAGTAGTAATATATGTAGCTATTAGAATTAAAAAACTGCTTTAGTGCTTGGAAAACAACGGACTGCTTTAATTCTGCCCAAGTCTAAAGCCAGTTTTCACCGCATCTCCTAAAAGTGAAATTCCATTGCTAAAAACACGAATGGCTTCTGTTTATAACTACCCGCAAGCCACTACGACAATACCCCTCCAAACCAATTTAGCTATGGCCTAGTGTCTATCGGTGTAAATAAATAATCTAGATATAAACAGTAGTCCTGATATCTTCAAAGTTCCAAGCGTCAAGTTCACACAAGCTCGCGGTAGGAATGTTTTTACCGTTGCGGATTTAACACATGAATTCAAGAATCAAAAGCAGAAACAAGTGTGAGGCTTGCTGTATGTAACTTTTTATAACTTCCAGTTCTACAATCCAGCATCTTGTTAGGACAATTTCGAGTCCAAAAACGTACAGAAACAACGGGGTAATTGCCACCGTCTGGTATATACAAGTGATAAAGCTAAGGGACATAACAGGAAAAACCCTTAATATCAAAGCATTCACGGTGGCTCCTTCACCAATGTACAATCACTCACTTCTGAAAAAGTGGGAATACGTCTGTTAAAAAAACTATTTGTAAAGCCAAAAAACAGTGGAGGTCATAATTTATCTAATATGCCAAGATGGCACATAGCTTAACAAATGAACTAAAAGTGGTGGCACCTTTCCAAGGGAGTTCTAATGATTAACACACTCTGATACCAAGACAAAAAACAAACAAACAAACAAATGTAAGGTTTTGGCACAGATATAGGAAACTAAAAAATCTAATCAAGAAAATTTAATTTGTTAACATCAATACAACCAACCTCTTGTTTCATTCTGTAATACTCATCTATAACATACTGATATTTGGGTGTTGTAATTCCAAAGAAATCAGCAAGTTTCTCACCCATATACTCTGCCACTAAAACATAAGTATAAACAGTTATCCATCATGTTAAATTGTCAGCAAAAGCAACTAAATCTAAATCAATCACAGTGATAGGTCAAGAATTCATTATTTTCCTCTATCCTTTAAGACGAAATGAAATATCACACCAATCAGTTGTGGAAATAATGGCTGGTAAACAGATTAGTAAATGTGAGAATTTAAACTAAGCTGAAGCAAGTTCTAAAACAGTGATCAATGTGTACCTGGGGGTCTTACAGAGATTGGGATCAAACAGTGTTGATATCCCAATTATATTTTAACCTGTAACAAAACAACAACAACAACAACAAAACCCCTAATAGTATGCACACCATATGTGACATATAACAGCAGAAAGTTACAAAAAAATTAAGTTGAGGTTGGGATGGCATAGTTGTGTTTGAGCTTTACTAGCAGCTGTTTGGTCTAGATTTAATTGTAATTCATGGTAAAATTCACTTCACATAAACTCTTGCTAATGAGAAAACCAACCAATTTCTTTCCCCTTGCTTCTCAAGTTGGTCCTAAAGCCATAGTAATACTGAACAGAGGATATAATGCTATACAATATTTCATTAAAAACAATTTACAGCATGCAAAATTAGGCTGTAAAAATAACACGAAAATTTATATTGTTGACATTTGTTCATGTTGGGTTTTTCAAAAGAAAACTAAAGCAAATTTTGGAGCAGTGCAAATTTCTATAAGGAAAACATTTCACAAGTCAGAAATAACATAAAATAAAGTATTCAAAAAGACAATTTGTTCTGTCAAGTAATCCACTCTTTTGGTGACCTCTGAAACTTTTGAACCATTACTTATGCATAGTAAACTTTAACAGTGGTTTGTAATACAGATCCAAGGAATAATGCCAACTGGAAATATTCTTAAAGATATGTTTGTCACAAAAATTTTCTGACATTTCCCAAGTCACACAATAATAAACTAAAGAATAATATGTGAAAAAATAAGTACATTGTACTAGGATTAAACCTATGTATACAGCTTAAATGTCACTTGCTTTAAACAGTCAATGACAATCCTTTTGCAACCATATCAAATAAACAACTTGACCTTCCAAATCCTCTTTTCAGTAAATATTCAGTTAAAATATTGGTCTAACCAAAGTTAATGTGCTCTGCATACAAGTAATTACTAAAAATAATGTGATAACCATGCAAAACAATGACAGATTAATCATCAATTATGGAAAAATAATTGAGCTACTTTTAAATTTTTATTTATTTCCTGTTTTATTAATTTTGAAGAATAGTCTACTGGGATGAAACCCTACAGCATTTTAAAAAGTAAAACAGTCACACAGTGTAACATTCTACAGTACATGTAAACAAGAAAATATAACTCAAAACCTTTAACTGATAATAATCTGATCACCTATATCTAATTAATTATTTTAGACTATTTCTAAACACCTATACCATATAAAAACTTTATTGTTTACACTATATACAAATACAACTAGGTAACAATTGCTATCTTAGTTTATCCTGTCATCTTTAAACAGGTCACATTAACACAAAAACTGCTTTAAATAGGGTTAAATGTTAGAATAATGTTTAATCAATTTTGACAATGTTACATCAAAACAAAATTTAATTGGTTAACTTGATTCTTTGCTTACTTACCATGAAAAGCACCCACTGAAACTGCCACTATATAGTACCAAAACCACATTGTCCAGTTTAGATCTTTCTAGAAGTGAAAAAAGAAATACTTGTTAACTTTGGTTTTATCACTGACACAATAGCGCTGACAAAACTTGTAAAATCTTAACACCCAAATCAAACAAATACATATACACATCATTTATGTGAGTCATTCAAAAAAAATGTAAAGTATTTGTCTCAGACCTTTTTTCGAAATCTTACTTCTTGAACAACTGTGTTCCAACAGCAACAACAAACTGAAATATCGCCTTTTTCCAATCTTGTGGCACACCTTGAAATCTTTATAGAAATCTGACAACAGTTATATTAATACCTAATTTTGGTGAAATCAAGGAGAGAGGGGAGTAAAAACAGGACAAAAGGTAAAAATACAAAATCCATAGCTTGTTTTCTTAACGTTCACCCGGAGAAGAGTCATGCACAGTAAAAATAAAGTAGTTGAAATTAACATATGTATCTATTTCCATGTCTTCCAAATTGTTCTGAATGGAAACCTAAATATTTTTGGTATAGTGCAGGGAAAATAGAATCAATGTGACATTATGAAACACTTTCAAGCCAATAAATTGCTTTAAACTACCCTCTGGACCATACAAAATCATTAATGTGAGTAATTTTGAGACTTCATAAGAGGCTCATAACAATGTTTCTTCAGTTCACTTAGGAATATTATGTGGTCATGAGATAAAGTGAATATTTTAAGCAGCAAAAAACATCCCTAAATGAAAAGGGAAAGTATTCTTGTATATTTCCTATTTTGATCAATTGTTGATGTCAGTAAATCATAAGGCATTTGCTTGTATTGCCAAGTAAAAGGCTCTTGACACTGCTGTCGGGAACACATTCTTAAAACATTTAATTTATCAACCATTTAATCAAAGATTTCCAGAAAACCAAGTACTGTTTTAATGATGATTTATCAGCTTAATACAAAAAAACACAAAAAATACATTTGAAAATGACAGTGTAATAATGGCAGAATGACAGTTCTTTGGCTTATCTCATTGTAAGAATATATGTAACAATCTTGGTAAAAAAGGCAAAAAATACTAACACAAGCAAGCTCATTGACACCAAAAGTGTAAAAATGTTTGTTTATAATTTTAAGTTTTATATCTTTAATATGAATATTGTTAGGCTCAGTTTTGAAAATTTTGTCTTATTTTCTGCATACAATTTTTCATTTAGACCACATGAAACCAAATCTCTCCACCTTGTCACCACAGCAACAGGAAAAATGTATAAGTTCCATCAGGTGCAATTGAAATACACAAAATGCAGAATAAATATGTCCAATCTGTGAAGGATTCAAATATGCACAGTAGTCAATATTCAATCCTTAAAGCACTAATTTCAGGTATGATAAATGCTTGGATACAAAAGACAAAAAAGAACAGCTGATTAGTCATTAGTGGATGTTAGTATTTCTGATTAAGAACAGTCACCAGCAACTGAGAATATAAAATCGATCTATTTATAAAATAACCATTCTTCCAAACTTTTAACATTGGAGATTTGCTCAATCTGCTTAAGTTAAGCTGAGTGAAAAATACACTGAGGAAAAGGAAGCAACTTTGCAAAAAGACATGAATGCTATTATGAACATTAATCTCAAAGTTGATTACATTAACAAGAAACAGACCAGAATTACCCAATTAGCATGAAAAATGAGGGGCACATCCAATGCCAAAATAATGACAGGTGGAAAATATTATGAAATCAATTAAAGTAACAAGTTTTTGTTTGAATGATTTTATGGTTGGAATTCAGGATCTCAAGTACTCAGATATCTACCTTACCACAAACGTCATGTAGCTTTAAACCCTACTTTACAGAATGACACTTTTAAAGACCCAGTAGCTGCATTATTTCAGCTCTTGCAACAGGTATTTCTATTCCAAGACAAAATGTTTATCTGTTGCAAGGTCATAATTTCACCTTGTGTCACAAAAAAACAGTAATGCACAAAAGGCAATGGATCACAACAACAACATAACTGAAATTATCATAAGCTATATCAATTATATTTTCATGTTCTATTGTTGATCTACAACTTGAAGGTGACAGAAGACAAAATAAACTGTGAAGTGTCCACTTAACGTAAGTTCTGTAATGAATACTGCTCATAAGAAAATCAAATGGTGGTATTTCAATCAATTTGATGTTTTGCTTATCCTTCCAGATCTAGTGGTATTAATAGGCCTTGAGACTTTTTAAGAGGATTGGGCCTTAATTGGAGAGGGGGTGGGATTAGATTGGCTAGGCTGTGGAGCACTGTCACTAAAAGGTTTACGGTAATGGGGGTATTATTTGTCTGCAATACTTGTGGAATTGGTTCCTTTGATGTCAGCAGACAGGCACTACATTGGTCTACAATATCTCCAAGTTCACTACTGACTGCTGGCCAGTATAGCACTGGTCTTCATTCTCTCTATAACTGGGAGACCACTATGTTATGAGTTTATTCATTTCTGATCTGAGAGAGAAAGAAAAAACAATGATTTGACCAAGAAGAAGTCCATAACCCAATGTAGGATCTGTACTGATGTCAAAATATGATACCGCTAAAGGATCAGTATCACTTTAATTGTAAGGGTAACCATCCTTGAAAAACTGAACAGCTTAGCAATGGACCTTGTCATACTTTGTTTCAAGCTAAAACTGTTGCTATGCACAATCCATGCCATCTTTTTATCATCAATTTCTGGCATCTTTGCAGGTAATGTAGCTCTACAATGGCTGTCAGCAACAACCATCTTTGTGCCTTGTACATAAGTCATCGAGAACTCATATTATTGGAGACAGAACAAGCTGCTGAATAAGTGGTGAAGCCTTTACAATTGATTTTGTAAGGGTACATTCTAGAGGTTTATGGTTCAAAATGTATGCTATATATATTATCATGGAAATGATGATTGGCAAATGTTAATGGAAAGGAGCTTCTTTTTAAGTTGACAATATTGTGTGGCTCTGCAAATATCGTACCTCATGTGGCATGGGCCACTGGATATCATACAATACTATGTAACTTACCCAAGTTCAAATATGGTTCCGTCACAAGAAATTCTGCATCAGAAATTCTTGATCATAGTACTCTAATACAGAGTTATTGGTAACCATACCCCAGGTGCCTTGATGTACTTTATTGAAATGCACCATGATAAAAGCATGCACTAATATGTAGATTAACATGAAGCAACGTGGTGTGGTGTGGAGATGATAACTCCCATCCACCGGGTCCACAGGTTGCGGATAGTGGAACGACCTTCAGATATGGAGGTTAGCTGCGAATATATTGAATAAGCAGTCCCGGACAAAATCACGGGTTGCCCTTCAGCAAGGCATAGCACCCGGCAGCTGCCCCGCCAGGGATAAAGGTGAAGACAATGGAAGCAGGTTGTCGGATAGTGTTGATAGCAGCTGGACAACATACCTTTCTTCTGGTATCAACATCCCACGTCAAGCAGATGAGCTAATGAAACTGCCAATGGTTGAGGTGACTCAGTTTAAAATTAAACTACTGCGATTGTATGTAGACCTAGCCCCCACAAACAATTAATTCCCGGGCTATCGAAAGACTTATCATGATTCTAAACCAATCCAATATCCCATACCGCATCGGTCGTCGCGCGGGTCACCAAGGACCGCGACCTGGAGTACCGGTCCTGGCTCCAGTCGAAAAATATGCTACGGGTCCAAAAACAAAAACGAAATTCCTGAGATGCAAACAATCAATCAAACTCTCCACATTCAATGTACGCACCCTCTCATCAGTTAGTCAGACCTCTGAACTAATCGCTGCCGCAATCAATCAAAATATAGACGTTATCTGCATTCAAGAACATCGAATCTTTCACGAGGACTCTTCCATCATGTACCATGATTTCGATCGGAAATGGACCTTGATTACATCATCGGCAACAAAAAATTCTGTCAACAGTACAATAGGCGGTGTTGGAATCCTTGTAAGCACACGAGCTCTTCAATCACTTAACAACATTGAAAAGATCTCATCACGTATCATCATTGCTAGCTTCATTGGTAACCCATGCATGACAATAGTCTCCTGTTACAGCCCAACAAACATCACAGATGAACAAGAAGTGAACGATTTCTACGATGAACTTTCCCAGTGTGTTCGGTCGGTTCCCAAGCACAACGTCCTTATCATTGGTGGTGACTTGAATGCTCATCTGGGTAGAGACAAATCTCAACACAAATACTCTTTCCATGAAACAACAAACCGCAATGGCGAACTCCTCCATACGTTCTTGTTGGAGAACAAACTGATCTGCCTCAACACACGATTTCAAAAGAGAACTGGGAAAAGGTGGACCCATACGAATCCTAATGGTTCCAAAGCACAATTAGACTACCTTCTCATCAATAAGAAGTGGATAAACAGTTGTGGTAATTGCGAAGCTTACAACTCTTTTTGTGGAGTTTCGTCAGATCACAGAATCGTAAGTTGCAATCTAAGACTCAGTCTGCGCAAAAACAAGACAAAAAACACCACTAAACCTCCATACGATTGGTCCCTCCTAGCTAAAAACCAAGATGTCAAGGACGCATACACCATCGAACTCTACAATCGTTTCAATTCACTCCAAGAATCTGAAGAGAATCCATCATCTAACTTTACATATCAGAACTTCATTGAATCTCACCTTGCTGCTGCTGAAAAATGCATCCCTCATCGACCAAAATTGAAGCGCAAGGCACCCTGGGAAAATGACATTATTGAAGCTAAAAGAGATATTTTGAAAGATCTAACAAAACAAGCTGCAAAGTACCCTACTCGCCAACGCAATAGAGCCAAAGAGCAAGCTTTGAAGGAACTAAATCAAGCGTATCTGGAAGAACAGCAAAAGTACATTCAGGATCAGATCGACAAAATCAACAATTCTGTTATAAATCAACAATCCTCCCTGGCTTGGAAAACCATCAACTGTATTTCCGGTCGCAAAAAGTCACCAAAATCCAAACTGAAGGCAAAGACACAAGTAGAACGTTTAGAACTCTGGAAAAATCACTTTCAGAGCCTCCTTGGAAAAGAACCCACAGTAAACGATCTACCGATGACAAAAATCGTAGAAAATGATCTAGATATCGACGTAAACGACTTCACGATGGACGAGTTGGTGATAGCGTTGAAGAAAACCAAGAACAGAAAAGCTGCCGGCCTCGACGACATCCCACCAGAGGTCTGGAAAACCGGAAATTTTAACGACATCCTTCTTCAGTGCTGTAATTCGGTATACCACCAAAACTCAATTGACATTTGGAAAAAGGGCTGTATTTTACCTTTCCCTAAAAAAGGAGATCTTGGAGTCGCGAATAACTATAGAGGAATTACACTTACCACCATAGCGGCTAAGTTGTACAATACGATGTTATTGAATCGGATCCAACCCAAACTTGAACAGGTGTTACGCAAAAATCAAAATAGTTTCCGTAAAAACAGATCAACGACTGGACAAATCCTCACAGTAAGAAGAATACTTGAAGGTGTAAGAGCCAAAAACCTCGAAGCAGTTCTATTGTTTGTGGATTTCTCTAAAGCCTTTGACTCGGTGCACAGAGGAAAGATGGAAAATATCTTGAAGTCTTATGGTATTCCAAATCAAATCATTGATGCAATCATGATGCTGTACCATGGAACACAAGCTATTGTCAGATCTCCTGATGGTGACACCGACCCCTTTGATATTAGTGCTGGCGTACTCCAAGGCGACACTCTCGCCCCTTTTTTATTTATACTCTGCCTGGACTATGTGTTAAGGACGTCCATGGATCCTCATAAGGAACTAGGTTTCACACTCAAAAAGTCAAGAAGCAGACGACATCCTGCAATTACACTCACGGATGCGGATTACGCCGATGACATCGCACTTTTTGCAGACAACCCTGCTGACGCAGAAAGATTACTTCACCTGCTTGAAGTCTCCGCAGCCAACATTGGATTGCATGTGAACTCAAAAAAGACCGAGTATATGACTTTCAACATCAATGGTCACATCAAATCACTTAATCACACTCCCCTGAAAAAAGTTGAGGATTTCATTTATCTGGGCAGCAATATTGCATCATCCGAAAAAGATGTGGATGCTAGAATATCTAAAGCATGGGCAGCCCTAGATAAACTTACAACTATCTGGAAATCAAACTTACCAGACAAAATCAAACGCGACTTTTTTCGAGCCACTGTCGAATCTGTTTTGATCTATGGCGCCTCTACATGGACACTGACGAAAAGACTGCTCACACGTCTAGACGGCACATATACCAGAATGCTTCGTGTCGTTTTAAACATCTCCTGGCGTGAACACCCAACTAAACTGCGTCTTTATGGCAAGGTACCTTCACTGTCAAACATCATCATAAAATCCCGCATGCGATTCGCCGGTCACTCTTTCAGAAGCAAAGACGAACTAGTGAGTGAACTGATAACTTGGCAACCCACTCATGGAAAAGCCAATGTTGGAAGACCTCATAAGACCTATCATCAACAAATAGCAGAAGACGCTGGCTGCCACAACACTGATGAACTCGAGACAATGATGCAGGACAGAGATAGTTGGCGAGAAAGAATCAGATTGGTCCGGGTAAACAACCCGACCGTGATTGATTGATTGATTGATGAAGCAACAACTGATTGGCCCAACCCATTGGTGTCATAGAAGATTGCCCTAACCTGCCCCCAACCCCCTCCTTTCCAGACAATTACAGTTGGATGCAGTCAGCATGGTGTCCTTTTTGCATGATGGAGGTTCTCTAGCATAGACTTGTCCACTGGACCAATGTAGACAAGACACTCCAGCTAAGGCAACAAAACAACCTACTGTCAATACTACATATGATAATATATGCCACACCCTCTCCAATACCATTTCGTGAAATAAAATTTCTTTAATGGTTTTACAAAATTACCTGGCAAAACAATTGCTAAATTCTTTGAAAGAGATGGTTCCATATAATATGCTGTCAATAAAATGAGGTCTTGCTACAAGTGGGCAATATTAGACAAGTGCTTTCCTTGTGTGAATTTTGGAGGAATTGTCCTGAATGAAACATTTAAAAAAGATTTAGATTTACCTATCACTGTAATGGAGAATGAAAGACTTCTTTTCAGCAAATTGTGGGTTCATCAAAAACACAAAATCTTTTACACTTAGTCTAGAGATTCACAAGTTTGCCAGATGATTTTTAGTAAAAATAAATAACCAATTTTCAAGCATACTTAAAACCATTAAATCTGCTGTATCCAAATTGTGATATAAGAATCTTATATATATATATATATATTATTATTATTATTATTATTATTATTAGGTCTAATCATGTTGCAGACCTTTCAGATTGTCTCAAAACCATGAAACCAACAAAGGATCTAAGGATGGAAAAGTTGAGTAAAAACCTGGTATGTTGTCAATATTTGAGAAAGTAGCAAAAACATTAAAACATGGCAATGTTTACAATAAAAGCTTTCCACCAGACTAGCAAACTGAATAATCTCCAACAAAGATAAAAAGCTGTAGCTATAAACATGAAAAAGAAGTAGAATTGCACCATATAGATTTGAAAATGATTTAAAGATTTACTGTCCCTTTCAGGGAGGATAAAATTTAGCGCCTCCAATGATTTCTTTACAGTTGTAGAAATACTTAATGCCCAATAATTACTATGATAAAAGGTTTTGAGGGGTATCAAGCTTGTTACCCAAAAGGTGACTATCATTCATACAGAATCAAAAGCTATTAAAAATTTATGACTATGGCATTAAAAAAAGTCATAACAAAAGTTTACAAATAGATTTATGACCCAAGGCTGGATTGCAGGTACATGACAATGTTATAGCAAGTAGTGTCAAATAGAAAGCAAATTTGATGCAGCTTTGACAATGGCATTTAGTAATAACATTGTAGAGACTTCTCTTGCAAGTTCAAAGTTTTTGTAGAGTCTATCATACCAACAGAGAATTACATTCAAAAACAAAACCACCAATATGTATCTTACTAGTAATAATATTAGCTAAAAATGGACTTAAGGCTATACTAAGTTACTATAGCACAGTGAGAAAACCCAACAGCATATTCACTGTTGATCATTATCTGTTTCAAAACTATTTTAAAAGTGTAATTAAGGTTAAATGCAAGAATTTCTACAAAGCTGTATGAGAAGCTTCCTGATAGCTGACAACAGCTTTGAGAAAATTTGGACAAGGTAAAACATCACACCTAAAAAGACTGATTCCATTTAAATAATGACAGGAAGAGTTAGATTCAACTAATAGTGCATCAACAAGAAAATTCTCATTATTATACTAGCCTGTGAATAAGTCAACACTGGAATTATTATGTCCATTTTTCTCACTTCCTGAAGACTCTGCAATTGTAAATGCCTTTTCTTTCTTGTAGTGACTACATAATTGAATTAGCTTGTTCATCTGCTTTGAGTGCCTCCAATTAACTTGCATTTCTTAATTACCACCAAGTGCACTGCTTTTTATTTGTGTTTTGGAAGCACTGTCAAGAGAGTTTCGAAAGGGTTGCCCAGAGAAATTGCTATATGCAGATGACCTGGTTCTCTCCTGTGAGACATTGGATGGTCTACTTGCTAAGTTAGAGACTTGGAAGAAGGGTTTGGAAGGTAAAGGTTTGACAGTGAACATGGGAAAAACAAAAGTGATGGTCAGTGGTTGCAAATTTAGGAAAGCCATTGGAGAAAGGAAAGTTTCCCTGTTCAGTTTGTGGGAAGGGAGTTGGGAGCAATTCAATCTATTGTGGNAAGACGCTGGCTGCCACAACACTGATGAACTCGAGACAATGATGCAGGACAGAGATAGTTGGCGAGAAAGAATCAGATTGGTCCGGGTAAACAACCCGACCGTGATTGATTGATTGATTGATGAAGCAACAACTGATTGGCCCAACCCATTGGTGTCATAGAAGATTGCCCTAACCTGCCCCCAACCCCCTCCTTTCCAGACAATTACAGTTGGATGCAGTCAGCATGGTGTCCTTTTTGCATGATGGAGGTTCTCTAGCATAGACTTGTCCACTGGACCAATGTAGACAAGACACTCCAGCTAAGGCAACAAAACAACCTACTGTCAATACTACATATGATAATATATGCCACACCCTCTCCAATACCATTTCGTGAAATAAAATTTCTTTAATGGTTTTACAAAATTACCTGGCAAAACAATTGCTAAATTCTTTGAAAGAGATGGTTCCATATAATATGCTGTCAATAAAATGAGGTCTTGCTACAAGTGGGCAATATTAGACAAGTGCTTTCCTTGTGTGAATTTTGGAGGAATTGTCCTGAATGAAACATTTAAAAAAGATTTAGATTTACCTATCACTGTAATGGAGAATGAAAGACTTCTTTTCAGCAAATTGTGGGTTCATCAAAAACACAAAATCTTTTACACTTAGTCTAGAGATTCACAAGTTTGCCAGATGATTTTTAGTAAAAATAAATAACCAATTTTCAAGCATACTTAAAACCATTAAATCTGCTGTATCCAAATTGTGATATAAGAATCTTATATATATATATATATTATTATTATTATTATTATTATTATTAGGTCTAATCATGTTGCAGACCTTTCAGATTGTCTCAAAACCATGAAACCAACAAAGGATCTAAGGATGGAAAAGTTGAGTAAAAACCTGGTATGTTGTCAATATTTGAGAAAGTAGCAAAAACATTAAAACATGGCAATGTTTACAATAAAAGCTTTCCACCAGACTAGCAAACTGAATAATCTCCAACAAAGATAAAAAGCTGTAGCTATAAACATGAAAAAGAAGTAGAATTGCACCATATAGATTTGAAAATGATTTAAAGATTTACTGTCCCTTTCAGGGAGGATAAAATTTAGCGCCTCCAATGATTTCTTTACAGTTGTAGAAATACTTAATGCCCAATAATTACTATGATAAAAGGTTTTGAGGGGTATCAAGCTTGTTACCCAAAAGGTGACTATCATTCATACAGAATCAAAAGCTATTAAAAATTTATGACTATGGCATTAAAAAAAGTCATAACAAAAGTTTACAAATAGATTTATGACCCAAGGCTGGATTGCAGGTACATGACAATGTTATAGCAAGTAGTGTCAAATAGAAAGCAAATTTGATGCAGCTTTGACAATGGCATTTAGTAATAACATTGTAGAGACTTCTCTTGCAAGTTCAAAGTTTTTGTAGAGTCTATCATACCAACAGAGAATTACATTCAAAAACAAAACCACCAATATGTATCTTACTAGTAATAATATTAGCTAAAAATGGACTTAAGGCTATACTAAGTTACTATAGCACAGTGAGAAAACCCAACAGCATATTCACTGTTGATCATTATCTGTTTCAAAACTATTTTAAAAGTGTAATTAAGGTTAAATGCAAGAATTTCTACAAAGCTGTATGAGAAGCTTCCTGATAGCTGACAACAGCTTTGAGAAAATTTGGACAAGGTAAAACATCACACCTAAAAAGACTGATTCCATTTAAATAATGACAGGAAGAGTTAGATTCAACTAATAGTGCATCAACAAGAAAATTCTCATTATTATACTAGCCTGTGAATAAGTCAACACTGGAATTATTATGTCCATTTTTCTCACTTCCTGAAGACTCTGCAATTGTAAATGCCTTTTCTTTCTTGTAGTGACTACATAATTGAATTAGCTTGTTCATCTGCTTTGAGTGCCTCCAATTAACTTGCATTTCTTAATTACCACCAAGTGCACTGCTTTTTATTTGTGTTTTGGAAGCACTGTCAAGAGAGTTTCGAAAGGGTTGCCCAGAGAAATTGCTATATGCAGATGACCTGGTTCTCTCCTGTGAGACATTGGATGGTCTACTTGCTAAGTTAGAGACTTGGAAGAAGGGTTTGGAAGGTAAAGGTTTGACAGTGAACATGGGAAAAACAAAAGTGATGGTCAGTGGTTGCAAATTTAGGAAAGCCATTGGAGAAAGGAAAGTTTCCCTGTTCAGTTTGTGGGAAGGGAGTTGGGAGCAATTCAATCTATTGTGGTACTTGCAAGCACTGGGTACATAAATGATGCAGTGGAATAAAGGGCAAACTGACAGAAACTAACCGTTTTAACTGCAAGAGGTGAATAGAAGGAGAGGCAACCTGTGACTTAGACCTATGGAAAGTGCATTTGGAGGGTGAGGAAATTGAGGCTGTCCAGAAGTTTTGCTACCTTGGTGACACCCTTGGAGCTGCGGGAGGAGCTGGTGCAAGTGTAACAGCAAGGGTTAACAGTGGATGGAGTAAGTTCAAGGAACTAATGGCATTGTTAACCAGTAGAGCTCTGCCATTACCTACCAAAGGAAGAGTCTACCAGGCATGTGTACATAGCACAATGATATATGGCAGTGAAACTTGGCCAGTAAAAGCTGAAGATGTCAGCTGCATGGAGCGGAATGACATGAGAATGATAAGATGGATGTGCAACGTAAGTCTAAAGAACAGGCTCAGTTCTAATGAACTCAGAAGGAGATTGAATCTGGACAGTATTGGCAGCTGTATGCAGAATAGGAGGCTTCATTGGTTTGGTCATGTGGAGAGAATGGACAAGAATGCTTGGGCAAGTAGATGCAGAACAATCAAGGTGACAGGAACCACTGGCAAAGGAATACCGAAGAAAACATGGGAGGAAGTGATAAGGATAAATCTCAAACAAAATGGTGTCAGCAGAGACCTGGTGAAGGATAGGATAACTTGGAAGTCAATTTCAAGAAAGTGTCCAACACATAACTTTGACGAAGCCTGTCCCAAGCCAGGTTGAAAAAGGAGGAGGTTTGGGCATAGGGCTAGAAACCCTACCCTGTAAAAAAAGTTGGATACTACAGAAACAGCAAGAAGAAGCCATTCTGGTAAACAGCAATGACATAGAGCAAGACCTGGGACAGCAAGGTGGATTACAGATGATGACTTCTGTTATCCCTCTTGATGATGTACCTATGACGAGCTTGGATGAAAGCCGAGAGGAAGTTCATGCTCCAATCACCCAAGCCTTTTCCGCCAAACATCACACCAAGTTTGGTACATGGAATGTACAAACTATGTATGAAACAGGAAAACTAGCCCAAGTGATAAATGAAATGAGGAAGTATCAGTTACAAGTATTGGGAGTTAGTGAATCCAGATGGAGTGGGCAGGGTAGATTATCAAGTGAAGGTGTCACCATATTGTATTCAGGAAGTGAAGCAGAACACATGAGAGGAGTAGTGTTACTGTTAAGCAAGGAAGCCAAAGATTCTTTAATTAGCTGGGAGCCTATATCAGATAGAATCATCACTGCAAGATTACAGGGTTGACTACTCAAGGCATCGATACTACAAATCTATGCACCAACTGAAAATACAGACGAACAAACAAAGGAAAGCTTTTACAGTCAGTTACAAGATACATTGGACAACATACCAAGCCATGACCCAAAGATCATAATGGGGCACTGGAATGCAAAGATAGGACCTCATCGAACTGGTTTTGCAGATGTTGTAGGCCCACATGGCTCCACAAATAACACAAGCGGTAATGGAGGGAAAATGATTAGTTTCTGCAATGAAAATGACCTTCACATTGGCAATAGCTTCTTCAAACACAGATGCATTCACAAATGGACCTGGAGATCACCAGATGAGAACACACTTAATGAAATAGATTATATCTGCATAAGCAAGAGATGGGGATCATCGTTGTTGGATGTCAGAGCCTTTAGAGGTGCAGATGTGTTCAGTGACCACCACCTACTTGGAGGCAGGATTAGAGTGAAGTTGAAGAAAATTGAAAAACGATCAAGCAGAAAAGCATACGATGTGGAGAAACTACTCAACCCAGAGGTTTCATAGAGGTTTCAACAACATTTGTCTAATCGCTTTGCTGTCCTCCAAAGAGACACAGACATCACAGAAAAGTGGATATATTTCAGATATGCCATCAATGAAAATGCCAGTAGTGTAGTTGGCCAGAGAAGAGGAAGCAAAAAAGAGCAATGGATTTCAGAAGATTCGTGGAAGTTAATTGATCAGCGTAGAGCTTTGAAGAGTACCAGAGATGCAGCAAATACCTGAGACCAAGCGTGATATGCACAAGAGCAATACAGCTTTGAGGACAGAGCGGTAAAAAGGAGTTGCAGAAGAGACAAGCAAGACTGGTTCAAAAAGAAAACAAAAGAAGCACAGGATGCTGCACACCAAAATAATACAAGACAATTGTTCAAAATAGCAAAACAGCTTTCCGGAAAAAGTAGTTATGTCAATGTACCAGTTAAAAATAAGGATGGCCGTATCCTAACCGGAAGAGGAACAAAAATGAAAGGTGAATAGAGCATTTCAAAGAGATCCTCAATCAACCCTCTCCAGAGACAGTGTACAATTGGAGTAATATTGCCACAGCCCAAGAGTTGAATGTAGATATGGGACCCATAAACAGTGACAAAGTGAAGAAAGCTATAGATAAAATGAAAAACAACAAAGCTCCAGGCATTGATGGCATCAACAGTGAATTCTTGAAAGCAGGTGGAACTGCAGTGGTAGATGAATTAACAACTTTGTTTAACAAGATTTGGCAAGAAAATAGAGTACCGGAAGAGTGGAGGAAAGGAGTAATAGTTAAGCTACCCAAGAAANGAATAGAGCATTTCAAAGAGATCCTCAATCAACCCTCGCCAGAGACAGTGTACAATTGGAGTAATATTGCCACAGCCCAAGAGTTGAATGTAGATATGGGACCCATAAACAGTGACAAAGTGAAGAAAGCTATAGATAAAATGAAAAACAACAAAGCTCCAGGCATTGATGGCATCAACAGTGAATTCTTGAAAGCAGGTGGAACTGCAGTGGTAGATGAATTAACAACTTTGTTTAACAAGATTTGGCAAGAAAATAGAGTACCGGAAGAGTGGAGGAAAGGAGTAATAGTTAAGCTACCCAAGAAAGGAGACCTATCAGATTCCAATAACTGGAGAGGCATTACCTCACTTTGTACTACTGGGAAAGTTTTCAGCAGAGTTCTTTTGAAAAGATTACTGATAGCAGCAGATTGTAAACTAAGAGAGGAACAGGCAGGTTTTAGGGAGGGGAGATCATGTTGTGAACATATTTTTGTCTTAAGACATGTCATACAGCAAAGTTTAGAATATTAGTCACCAGTTGTACTGAACTTTATAGACTTTCGTAAAGCTTTTGACAGAATTCACAGAGAAAAGTTGTGGAAAATTTTGAAAGTGTATGGCATACCAGAAAAGATCATTACTCTCATGAAGTCATTTTACAATCATCCAATGTGTGGCATTAGAACAACCTCCGGAATGACAGAGGAGTTCAAATTGTTCTAGGGAGTTAGACAAGATTGCATACTGTCCCCTTTTCTATTTATAACATGCTTAGATTTTGTAATGGGAAGTACAATGAATGATGAAAGTTTTGGAATACAGTGGAAGGATGATAGAAAGCTGACAGACCTCGATTTTGCAGACGATATAGCTTCAGTAGCCCAAGATGTCATGAAGTGTCAACAGATAACAGATCAACTTAAACTTGAAAGTGCCAAAGTAGGATTATGGATAAATGAAGGTAAAAAAAAGATCATGAAGGTGAAAAATCACCAAATACAGGAAGTGACTGTCAATGGAAATCCACTAGAAGAAGTAGAAAAGTTTCCGTATCTTGGGAGTTATTTGACCGAGTAAGGTAAAGTAGTAGAAACAGACTTAAATGCCAGACTAGGTAAAGCCGGTGCAACCTTCAGAACAATGAGCCATATCTGGAAATTACGACAAATCAACATGAAAACAAAGATCAAACTATACATTGCCATAGTAGTCTCTACAGCATTATACGCTAGTGAAACATGGAAAACAACTAAGAAGCTAGAGAGAAAGCTAGATTCGTTCCACATGCAGAATCTGGAGAATCCTAGGTGTCACATGGAGGCATATGATCACCAATGAGGAGATATATAGAAGAACAGAACAAGAACCGTTGCACAAGATTGTAGAAAACAGAAGATGGAAGCTAGCAGGACATGTCTTAAGATTACCACACAACAGATTTGCAAAACAAGCAATTGAATGGAGACCAAAGGAGGGAAACAGGAGGTGTGGCAGACCTGTGAGGATGTGGCAAGCTACTTTCAGGGACGACTTGTATGCACAAGGGCTGTCACTCAGAACCACTCAAGCTGTGGCTGATGACCGTAGACGATGGAGAAGTCTCGCTGCCCTATATCCTGCTCAGGATGGGAGGATCTAAGGTCTAAGGTAAGGTAAGGTAAGGTAAGGTCCAACACATGCTAGCATGTAAAATGGACATTAAATCGAATATGATGATGATGAATTTACTTGGTGATTGCTTTTCATTTTTCCATTTCAAGAGCCTTTGACAAGATCTATAATGCTTTGAGAAACAGGGCCATGTTGGAGTTGGGATGTATCCTTTTTTGGTCAGCGCTGATGGATACTTGTAATAGATGACTTGCTTAAGAGTCAAACCAACCTAAAATGTGAACACAACAGCATGCACACTTTACTGTTGGTCATTATCCCTTTCATAACAATTTTAGCAGTCTAATTAAGGTTAAATGATGGTGATGAGGATGATCTTTATTGCAAATTTTTGTGCGTCAACGCATACGCATTAATCTATGCAATCTTCGGACCAATTTTATGCGTTACATATCTCATATCCAGCGTGCGATTTATTTGTAGTCAAACGAGGCCAGTCGCAACTGGTATCTACTTCTCTTGGCTTATCGGCAGGTCAACAAATAAAGTCATACAATATTTATATTACTATAATATTAACCATGTTTTGTACCTTGGGCATTTGATAAGTCTCTTCTCACCATCCACACACTGACAGATTCTTACAAGTTTTATATTTTATTATGCCAGTATGAATTAAACTGGGCTTACAAACAATATATAGTCAGCTCACCACAATACTGCTTCCACCCTGCAATCAAAAATAAGCAAGTTTTTGCCCTTTCTGTCACATCACTAAATACACAAACATGCGAAAACAAAAGAACGAAAACTTGCAAAACACAATTAGAGATCGAACTAATGCGTCACCTAAACACATTATATTCACAAGTTTTGTCCAATAAAGTAAATAAAGTAAAATTGAAAAGAAATGATAACAGTCATCTTTTTTGTGTCCAAGAAGCCTGAACCTGACGAATCAGTGTCCACGCCTTTTATTGTTTCGCGGGCAGAAAAAGAATCGAAACTGAATTCCATTCGTGTTTCTTACGTACATTTACACATTTTGCACACTGAAATCTTTGAGTTATACTTTAATGTAAAAATAGTCTATTTCACTTAAGTGGTCGAGTTCCCAGAGTATGCTGCCTTTCGCTTTCTATTTGCTGCATGGAAAAATGGCTACCAGCTGAATCAGTCTAATTATCACTACTATCTAACTCAAAACAAAATCTGTGGGTGAACTAGTCAAAACCCTTAAATCAACAATACGTAAGATTAAAATTTTGCCATTATTTTATCAAAAGTTAACCAGATGCACATTACAGAAAGAAATCCGCAACCGATTTGAAATTAGCAATATGAAGTTACTTTCTCAGCAGGTTTAAATAGCCTCTGAAATTTGGATGGAATGAGTGCTTTCTGGGCAAAAAGACAGACTTGTTTTACCCTAACCTCAATAATAATGGCTCTTGCTCACCATTTGCTAAATACTCCGACCTGTTATCTAATATAATTTTTAGATGACTGGGTACCGCACAGAGTGGGGGCAATGGCCAGATATGACGATTTAACCTAAAATTTCCAATTGAAATCCAACTTACCGGGTTTACTTTAGATGCATCATTCTGAGTCTTGTACGATGCGTAACAATCACTGTCTGAACTTGAATCGTTTTCTTCTGTGCTATGCTGTAGAGATCTTGACTTTCGTTTTCGCTTAACTTTACGTTTTGGTCGGACGATTACCACCTTTTCTTCACTACTATCCGCACTTGACCCTGCATCTTCGACGTCACCGTCCAAATTTAAATCAACGTTTTCTAAAGTGTCACTGTTAATGCAGAATGGTCCATCACCTATTTTACTTTCGTTAATTACGGTTGTATTTTCCACTTGTTTGCTACTCAACGCGCTTCCACCACTGTTTTCATTTTGGGCATCCGCCATCTTGAGGCGGGTGCAACTTGCAGTGACAAAACCATGACATGCGCAATAAAAACAAACCTGGTGAAATTGATGACTGACAGACTCTGATGATGACATCACCATGCAGGTTTTTTGCACAAAGAGCATGCGTAGAACAATGTTTTGGTACTTGGTCAACAAAACAAATATCCTTTGCAAAGAATGCCCATTCTGAGCCACACATTAATTATACGATTACGTTTTAAAGTTTCGGAAAAAAACCCTACAAATTAAGGCCAACCCACCATGTGAAAGATATGGGAAAACAAAAAACTCTTCATCATCAAGGAACGGGTAGGTCATTATTAGACCTGCCGTGGCCCTCCACGAAATTTCGCCATGCTAATCTATCCTGGGTCAGCCCATACAATTCAATTATTGATTTACCAGTACATTGCAATGGGCCTACTCTTTACAATAACCGTAGTTACAATCGTTTTAAATTATATTTGTTTTGGGTCAAGTAAAGAATTCTGCCCAGCAAATGACCTTTTTTAAAGCCTCGATTTTTATAACCTCCAGGTCTAACTCCTGCTCTGATTTTTTCTTCACCTGAGTTTATTTTTAGGACCAAAGTCTTTTTAAAAATATCTTAAAGTGATTCCGTTTTATGATCATTTATCCCAAATCGACTTAGATAGTCGTTACATCAACCAGAATCTTTCTGTACTTTGTTCAACGCCGTAGATGTAAAGTAGTTACTGAATTCCCTTCTTCCGATATTCTTAATGTTGCATTTATTTTTGTTGCAGGATGTCCACAATAAAAATGTTCAATTCAGAGAGTTGTTTCTCAACAGCATCAGTCTTTTGACCGGTAAATGCATTCCAGATTAACAGTGTCTTTTGATCGTTATACAGGTCTAAATCCTTTCTCACATTTTCAATGTAAGGTATCAAAATATTTCAACGCTCCACACGATTTGAGGTGTTTACCGACTGGTTGTGATGGTTTCTTGTGATGGAGAAGACGAGTATACATGTGGTCAGAAGTCCGACCAACATAGCACGATTCACATCGTGCACATGTTATGCGATAAACAAGAAAGAAACAGGAAGGATAACAGAGGAGTACTGCAGATCATTGATCAAATGTGGGGCTCCTGTGAATCCCATTTTAACATTACGAAAATTGAAGACCGTGTTGCCGTCCTTGAAGCCAAAAATCGATCATAAAGTGAGAAGTGGAGTTGTTTATCGCATAACATGTCCACGATGTGAATCGTGCTATGTTGGTTGGACTTCTGACCACATGTATACTCGTCTTCTCCGTCACAAGGTTTCAAAATATCATCAATAAATGCAGATTCACCTTTTTATTTCTCCAGTGTAATTCGCTGTAAGAAAAAACTCTTTTCGTCCAAAGTTTTTAGCAAAAGATACCTTCCTATGTTCCTTTTGTAGGTAATGTGCAATGGTAAAAAGCTTACCGCTTATAAGGTCTGTCACAGTAAAGTATGGAAGAGATTTGGTCACGGTTCAGTATAAGCTCATCAGGAAGTTTGTAATATTTTTATTAAAGAGGAAAAAATATGTAAATGTTGAGTGTTCATTTCTGCCCAAAATGCATGCCTTGTGATAGGTCTCGAGGTAGTTAAAGCACGGCGTGACAATTTCTAAGGAAATAATGTGATTTTACCGATTCTCTTCTAAATTGAAAACCCTAAAACTACCCGTACATTTCTACAGCAGAACGAAGTAAACTAGATAGAAAGCCACGTACAGTCTTCTTTTTATGGTTGTGTCCGATATTCTCTGTTCTGCACCATGGTCCTCAGCTTTACATAAAGTCCATGTGATAAAAGAATGGGTCTTCCATGTTTTACACCAATCACACAATTTTTTTGCTTTCGATGGTTGTCATTTATTTGCTGCCGCTGGTCTTTTTTTGCATACTGAGCTCTTAATTTTTTGTGCACACAAGATTCTCTCTGTAATGTGAAAAGAAACAGAAACAGAAAAAAGCCCAACCAGTTGATGCATGCTTCAACACAATTAGTTTGCTTACAAACATGCAGGATACCGTATTTTACCAGCTCAGAATAATTAAATAACGACAAGTTTTCCAAACAAATTGCAGACAGGTTCTCTCTTTCCAAAATGTATTATACGAAATGTGACGTTCATAATTATACTGAATTCGAATGGGACTAAATTAGATCTCAGCCAGAAATTTCATTGCAAGGTCATATTTTTTCAAAGGTTATTTATTACAATGGCGGTAACTGATTGTTTTAGTTTCATTACAGTCTTTACAGTCATTAGAGTCTCTACACAATATTTTGCAAGATTATGTACTTTCAGAAAAATATGATACTTACTGTTTGATATTACAGAGATATCTATTGCACAGTCTTGTATTATCTTCTTGTATTGTAGTATCTTCTTCAGCTCCTGTCATAATGACATCACCATTTGTAAAATTTGAGTCGTGAAGTATTGGCTGGGGAACGTACTCAAGGTCTTCATTAGATTCATTCATACAGATCGGGAACCTTTTGTTTTAACTGTTGTGCCACTGGGCATATGAATTATCCTTCATAACAAATCTTCCAAATTTCTAAGCACAGGATTTTTACCTCCCATGAAATTTCGTTTTCTTTTCAACAGTGTTGTAGATGAATCACTTGTGTGTATGGCTTTTCTCCACCTCCGTACCATACTTTCATCAAATGGATATCTTTGAGTTGCTTCTCTATCGCTCTTTTCCTCTGCATTGTTTATCAGATCTTGTTTAAATAAAAAAATCATGTATCTTTCTGTTGTTTGTATCTGCTATTGTGAATTATTCACGGACACTAAAAAAGTATGGAATTTCAAAACACTTAACACAACTTTAAGCAAATTACAATGCAATCCAATGGTTTCAAAAGTAAATGGAAGCCCCTCTCGAAGAAGAGATAGATATTTTAAAAAGTAGTAAGTCAGTAAATAATTAAGTGTTTGGTATGTAAGAGAGTAGGTAGGATTTCATATTTTTTGTTAACAGTTACAGTTCAGAAATACTCGATTTCCATTAAGGAAAGAAAATTGAAATTAAAAAATTCAATATGAAATACAGCAAAACCCATTAGATAAAAAAAAAATAAGGTTTGAATACATTTCTTTCGAGATTAGGTTGGCATACAATTGACTTCTTGTTAGCATTTAAAATTTTTAGAAAATAGGCTTTTAACAAGAAAACATGATTGAAAATTTAGAATTTCAAATAAAATACTTATGAATTAATTAAATAAAGTAATTAAAGTTCATACACAGTCATGCCGAGACAAAAGTAATTGGATTAGTGTGCATAATCACTAATTCTTGACTATAGTACATAAGTACGTAACTAAGTAAGTGTGTAAGTAGGTTTTCATGTAAGCTTGATATAATTTATTTCTTGTTAGTCATTTTGAGACTTAAGCAATTCCATTAATGTAGACCATTACTCAACTCTTGCCTATGGTGTCAAATATTTTAAACTACAAACAAAGTTTATACATTAAAACGTAAAAAGCAAATTTTCACAGTGCCACTCATTATTATCGCTTGTATTTTGTTGTTGAGAAAGTTATTGTCCTTTTCATCAAAACCCGGATCTTTCAAGTATGATTTCAGGCATTCTGGCACGTACCCAAATAACCCTACAATGACTGGAATCATTTCAAAGCTGTTATTTCTATACATGTAAGTAGCTATGTAAGCAAGTAAGAATGTAAGCAAGTATGTAAGTAAATATGAAAGTATTCAAGTAAGCTTCGATATCATTTATTTCTTGTTAGCCTTTATCATTATGAAATAATCCGTTTCCATCAAGAAAACAAGATTGAAATAAAACAATTAAAAATAAAATACAGTGAAAGCCATTGGATACAAAAAAAATTGAAAAGATATCATTCTAAACTAAAGCAATTCGACTAATCAGGAAAATCTCAATTTTAGGATATAGTATCAGCTCAATGTCAAGAAGTTTAACATATCAATAAGCTTCAAAAGTATTTTACAGATTTTAGTAGTACCAGATGTAACTATATTTTGCATTAGTTGCATTTAATATACTGTTTCGTGTTTCGTTGAATCAGGGTTGTTTAGTGTGAGATTTTATATTTTCTAAAACATATTCAGTTGGACCTACTATGATTGGAAGAATTACACACTTTTGTGTGGGATTTTTGCCCACAAAGTTCGTGTCTCCAAGACAACTTGCTTCAATAACCGAGCATGTTTTCTTTCTTCTGTCCCACTTAAGAATGTTTAGTTTGTGGTTAGAAGCTTTTGCTGTTGTTTTGATGGAGAGCCTCCATTAATAATCTTTTTTGTCAATAATTAAAGCACATTTTGAGTCATTCCAGTTATTGTATTTGTAATGTGGGAGTTTTTTGTTGATGTTGGCCTTCAGTAGGTCCGAGGCTATTGCATCGTAATGCAATGGAAAGCAGTAACAGGCAGACATTCCTGGGCAAAAGCAAGTGATATAGTTCACATCTTCATCATTAGTCTTACACAGACGACATAAGTTGTTCATTGTTGGCTTTATTTCTGAATCTAATTTTCTTTTGTGTTTAAAGTATTTTGTTGGCAATCCTTGGTCACAAATAGCAGTTAAATATCAAATTATGAACGCATTTAATTGTGTTTTTGTCCTGAAGTTGCTTAGAAGTATACCAACGTTTCCATTCTTTTTCAGTATTCTTTGAAATTAGCCATGTAGTTTTTTTCTTGTATAGTTCCTTTTACGTTCTTCTGACTTTGTTTTCCTGAATTTTCTTCCAGAAGGGTTCGGGTTCAAATCATTTTCGTCACTTGCATGGTTATTAAGCATTTTTTTCTTGCCCTACCCTTAAAATGGTGTTCATTTCTCTTTCATGAATGTATGGAAGTAGCCTATTTCTGCTTTCGTTCATTACAAGATGCTGACCTATGAAAATTGTTCTACTTTCATACAGAGTTCTTATATGTTTTAATCCTCTATCTCCTGCAATTTTACTAATATAGAGACTGGCTACATCACTGTTTTGGTGAAAATTATTTGTCATTGTCAAAGAATCTCTAGTTTTTACATCACGTTGGTCTAATTCTTTGATGGTTCAGTTTAGTATATCCATGGTTGGCGCTATAACTGGTACCACAGAACAACTGTGTGCAATTACTTTCTTCAAGTCATATAATTCAGGTGGCCAGGTTTTTCTTGCTCAACAGGGTTTTTTTCTGTTTATTTGGCCATGGTAAGCAATGTTTTCATCAATTCCTGGATATTTGCAGCAAGCACTGTCAGGTAAAGGCTGGAAAATCAGATGATTTATGACAAGGTGTCCTGATGACACAATCTTTCTTGTTTCGATTTCATAATGAGAGCATTTGTCTTCACCAACTTCCATGGAAATATCTATGAAAAAGGTGTGATGATGTTAAGTTGTTGTTTTCTAATTGCTGTAATGTTTGTAGCATATAATTTTTAATGGTCAAAGGAAAAGGAATGAGGATTTGGTAACTTTCTGGTTTCTTTTGCTGCACACCCTTTGTTTTTCTCGGTGATATTAAGGCAAAAACAAACAGTAACAGTAAATAACTATGTTTTTTATATATTTTATTAGCATTGTCGTATGTACAATAAAAATAGTACGGCTTTGCACCAAAGAACAAGGAGAGGAAAAGTAACTATTCAGAAAAAACTTGTAAAGAATCTAAAACTGCAGAAAGCATTACAGAGATTTTCTAAACCAAATTTAACATTTTAATCCTATATAAATTGTAACAAATTCAAGGATGTAGGAACCGGGGAGCAGAGGGGCCATGGCCACCTCACCTTTTGGCAAACTATACAAAAGTGCCCTTTCCAAACCCCAAAGTTCCCTATTTGTATAATCCTTTACCCAAATTTTCAATGTGAGATAAGACCCATAACATGCTCATAACGATAATTGTAATTAGGGCTTTGCATGGGGAGGATTGTCAGCATTGTTTTCACAACTTTGCACTACAGACTTTGTCATTGTTGGTCATCTGTATTGAAAGAATGAACAGGAAATCATAACGGACAGAGTGCTGACAGGCGTCATTCATGCACGGATTACAAACAGTGTGATTTATGTTCATTCAGGAAACCACTTCAAAAACTCCGAGTATCTCAGTCAAATGGTCATAATATCTGATGTGAGAAAAATCAGAGAAGTAGAAGATCTCACAAACAAATTGGAGGAACTTTATGGGAGTAGTCTTGTGCCACTTTTTAACCTGACCCCCCCTTCTACACTTATTTATGCATCCTACGTCCCTGAACAAATTTTACTGTTATTGATACTGCTATGTTTTGTAATTTCCTTGTTGAGTTCTTTATTTCCTTATTGACGAATTCCAATCCTCCTAATTTAGCTTTCGAGTCTTTTGTAATGTAGCTTTGTGCATTTATTGTTATTGGGATTATTTCCAACTTTAGTCTTGGTAAAGCATTTGTAAATTTCGTAGGAGAGGTGCGTGGTTGTCAAATTTTTCTTTCGTTTTATTCGTGATGGTTACATAAGTGGGGTTGTTTATCTTGGCAAACGTGCAATTTTGCTTTTCTGTTTCATATAAGAATCTTAGGTGTCTCTATTGGAATTTTTTACCAATATTCATGTGACCACGTTTCTCAAAAAATTCATGCTCGCTGGGAAACTGGACATCTTTGCCTATATGTTTTTTTTAATGTGGCATCTAAACCAGTTTGATGAGAGCATCAATGCTTATGGGCAAGTAGTACCGGCTTGAATTATCGGGAAGTAACTGATGATGTGGGCAATGTTTTCAATATTTGATTTACAAAGACGGCATTTGTTGTTTATGATAGATGGTGAACCTGTATTTCGATGTCTCTTGTTGATAAGGTAATTCGTAGCAATCTCTTGTTTTTGTTTCACATCCATATGCTCCATATGCTATGAAATTTGAAGTTAGGTATTTGTCCTGGAACCATTGCTGAATGTGTCGTTTGTCAATACCCTCATCCCCAAAATACCCATGCTTGAATTTCTGTTTGTAGCTGCTTGTTTTCACTTTTCACTCCCTGAATTTGTCATGATATCTTACCTACGAGTTTGTTTAGGTGTTTCGTTGGGGTTAGTAGTAACATTACTTTTGTTTAGCTATTCCTTTCTCACACCTATCGAGTGATTTTCCTCCTAATGGTTAATATACTTCATTAAGACATTTCTGTTCTTGTGCCTTTGAAGATGAAGACACAAGGAAAGTATTTTTCAGTCAGATAAGGTCTATGCGGAGTTAAGAAGCCTTCTTCCTTGATATCTATCAACATCGCTGTTAGGATGGAAGCTACTGTTCGAATGCTCTTCGGTAATCGAGTCATGGTGTGCCAAGACTACCTTTCTTTAATTTTGTTTCTTTTTGTATGTTTTTGTTTAATATCAGTTCCTCGGTTGTGCCCCAGACATTTGCCTCTCCTCCAGTTTGTTCTGATGGTATAATGTTAGTGGTTTCACAACGGTCGCAGAGGCCGTTATTAAGACAGGCTGGGTAAAGTTTAAATACTATGTTTAAATATGGTATAGAGCGATAGTTTTTGGCCATATGAGTGTCTTCGATTATTAGTAGCAGCACGGTTTTAACCTGGGATAGCCAATTTAGAATGCATTCAATATTAGTGAATGACGTTTTGAATAATCTTGTTATTAATGGGACTAAGGAGGACAGCTTTTTATACCTAAAGCTAGTAATAAGTTCCGGTCCCAGCACCACATTTAATTGTAGTTTTTGCATTGCCTCTAAAAAATATGTAAGTAGGTAGGTAGGTATTTAAGTTAACATTTAATTAAGTAAGTAAGTAAGTAAGTTGGTAAGTAACATTATAAATAAGTAATCAATTTGGTCAGTAAGTTAATTATTTAGGTTAACAAGCTTTCGAGTAGTATAAAGTCGAATGTGTTGTTCGAATTCTTTCATATATCATTTAAAATTACAATTTTAGAGCTTTACTTAACGGTTATCTTGAAATTAGAAGAAGTATTTGTTTTCAAAAACAACTTCATATCAAGTGAGTTAATTAAAACATTAGAACTAATCATATAGTTTTATCAGTACATAAATATTTTATTGTGCTCTTAAGACCTTTCTATTCAAGGAGCCAAAAAATGGAATCCTCACATTATGACGTTGCTATAGTTAAAATAAAGGAAAAGGTAAGAATGTAGAATGCAGTCTTTAGGACAGGTACTTCGTAAACAATGTTGTTTTAACAGTTTTATTTACTTTTTAGATTGAATAGACCAGGTTTATGAAAAACATTGTAAACTGCGTACTAATTTTAGTAACTTGTCATTCAACTGCTCTTATATACTTGCGTCTTTAAGTTTCATGCTCTCAGCATTTGTTGAGAGTAAGAAACATAGTTTTATTGCTTTTACACACATATATTAGCTTTGTTTTTCATAACAATGAACAATCTTGATCATTATAATTGTTTACATTTTGGAAATTACATACATGTGGGTGTGTGTAAGTAACCTTTTCCTAAACAATTGCACAAAATGTATAAAATAACATCGATATCCATCTTTTCTATTGAATAATAAACTTGATAATAATCAAAAGATTGTTATAGCTGGGGAAAGCCGTTTGTAAAGACTGGTTTAGCAAATAATGCAACTGCATTTAAATCCATTTATATCAGCACTTCAATGGACGTCGTTTTTTCTGAAAAATCACGCAAAGTGCCAAAGTGCCGAAAGATTCGTGTACAGTAGCTTATTTAAATAATTTCAACTTAAGTAAAAAAATTAATCAACAGACAAGAGAGACAAAAAATTTTAATCGTCTTTATCATTTCACTTTGGAAATATTACTTACCTTTTTTGTTTCACAAAGCACAACACAAAGTGCTGTAGTACAGGTTCAGTAATAGTAGTAAATGTATTTTTACATACAATTTCATTTACATACAATTGAACTGTAACAAATGTAACAAGTACTTGTATACTGCAATTGAAAATAGAACACAGTTTGCATTCTATCTTAACAAGTGCAGCAATTACAAGCAGACTGAATATAATAGTATTGTGCGATCTCCTTTTAAAAATCACATAATCAACAGTCTTATAAAAAACTTCTTTCGGATTACTTCAACTTACATAAATTACAGTACATTTAAGTCCAAACAAGTATTGCATCAAGGATACACGGTCCATTGAGGGAGGTGCTTTCTTGAAATATTGCATCAGACTTGCTAACATTTCAGTGCTTGTTTTTGCAGAAATAATTTTACTGAAACCAAGTGCCTCAGAAGAAAAGCGTTCTCATCTTCTGTGATAATAAACTATTCCCAAAAAGTATACTGCTGCTACTACTACTACTACTACTACTACTACTACTACTACTAATAATAATAATAATAATAATAATAATAATATTAAAATCAATAATAATGGAAACTTTTTATTTTTTCATCTGAACATATACAATTACAAACCTCACTAATCAAGGTAGTTTGCATTGGCTTGCCTATTTAACAAAATCAAAATTAAATATTTTACTAACAAAATCAATAAAGCGACAATAGTTCAGGGCTGGTCCATGGTTTATTTCTACGACAGAATATGTAGTATGTGGTGCGAATGATTATGTTGGAAAGTTTGGTTGAAAGAAAGCGCTCGTGTTTGTTGTCGATGTTCAAAGCGTTGCACATTTTACTGAAAGTAATACAAGATTTACCGAATATACCTAAAGAGCTCATGGAGAGATTTACGAAACTAACTTTCGAAAAGCTGGATTGTAAATCACGAATTAAAGAACGATATTTTTCGTATTTGCGAGAAGAATTTTTATCCAGGTTTGTTTCATAGCCCACGGTCAATTCAAGAATGTATAGCTGTTGTTGTGGAGTAACTAAGAGCAAATCAGGCCTCAAGGCATCTCCAGTTATAATACATGGCGATAGGAATCCACAGAAATAATAATAATAATAATAATAATAATAATAATAATAATAATAAGGAAACTCTTTTTTTTTCATCCGCACACATACAATTGCAAACCTCACTAATCAAGGTACTTTGTATTGGCTTGCCTATTTAACAAAATTAAATATATTAGTAACAAAATTAATAAAACGACAATAACTCAGGGTTTGTCCATGGTTGGTTTCTACAACAGAATATGTAGTATGCGGTGTAAATGATTATATTAGAAAGTTTGGTTGAAAGAAAGCGATTGTGTTTGTTGTCGATGTTTAAAGCGTTGCACATCTCACTGAAAGTAATACAAGATTGACCGAATATATCTAAAGAGCTAATGGAAAGATTTACGAAGTTGACTTTCGAAAAGCTGGAATGCAAATCACGAATCAAAGAACGATATTTTTCATATTTGCGAGAAGCATTTTTATCCAGGTTTGTTTCATACCCCACCGTCAATTCAAGTATGTATAATTGTCTTTGTGGGGTAACTAACAGCAAATCAGGTCGAAAGTTATCTCCAGTTATAAAACATAGCGATAAGAATCCACAAATATCAACATATATTGTACAACCTTCAAGAGATTTGAAAGAACCTGCTAAAAACTGTAATGCTGAGTTGTGTCGCCAAGTATATCGACCTTCCTGAAGGTACGGTTTGTAGCCGGCAACAACATGAAGAAGAGTTTCTGGTTTAAAGCAGGAACAGCAAGAAGAAGATAAACTGAGGTTCCATTTGCATAGATTTTTACGAGTTGGAAGGGTGTTGTTCAAATAACGAATGGTAAAGCTGAATATATTTTTGGGCAGCTTTTTTTGAACTTCAGACCAAAACTTGTTATATTTTGATGTTGCGTTGTAAACAAAAATGAGAGAATAGTACTGTGAGCAACAAGATGACTTTGTAAACGCTCCTTGTGTTTTTTCTGCACAGCTTTCAAAATTGATTTTGTGTTTTTTTTTAATATCATGTTGTATATTGGTACCATTGCTTGTGTTTTACCACAATGTTCATATATTATGATTTGGTGAGGACTTAAGAACGTTACGGGTGACAGTTTGGCACTGTAGAAGTTTTGTGGTAGGTAGCTGCAAGTTGAGTATAAACTGATTTTTGGAAAGAATAATAGATCTAAGAGTGGCACTTATAGGCAGATCAAGCCACTGGCGTATGTATTTAGTGACCAGGTTGTCGAGATTTTCTGCTACCCAAGTTTTAGAAACATTTGAAACAGTAAGGTGCCACGAAACCTTTGGCAGGGCAAAAATCACTACAGAGGTTCAGTTTGTGTTTTGGGTAGATAGGTAAAGAATCAATTTGTTTAAAGAGGTCTAGTAAAACAGACAGAAGCTTGGATTTGTGAGATCGATTGGTCATTTCAGAGTCATAGTAACGTGATATTTAAAAGGCATCCCTCATAGCTACAGGAGGTACAGTTTCATTATTAATAAAAAGCTTGGGTTGAAATTGAAGAAATCTTGTTGTAGATTTTTTGATAACGAATGTGACACATTTATCAACCCTTATGATCATGTTGGCCCATTGACACCATCATGTAAAACAGTTTAAAAGAAGCTGATTCTCTCTTTCCCCACTTGTAATGACCGCAGTGTCATCCGCGAACTGAAACCAGTGTACAGGATGGAACATGCGGTCGTTCTTATCGTGAGGTGAAAAATCAAGTTGTTTGTATTTTTCAGCCCAAATATATTGAATGAATGTGTAAAAACACAGATTAAAGAGTAGTGGACCAAGACAATCTACTTGCAAAAGCCCACGACGAACGTTAATGGCTTCAGTTGTAAAATGATCAGTTATAAATGCTGCTGTAAATTCAGTGTAAAGACTGATGATTAAAGACTTAATTTTGCCAGGAATGTGATGGTGATCTGGAACAGATGTTATTAGGTTATGGTGAACTTCACCACAAGCATTTTAAGTCTAAAAGAGACTAATGACTTGGGAGCGTTGATTAGTGCAAGCCTTCTTTATTACATGTGCCATCATTGCAGTATGTTCTAAAGTACCCGAGATCTTAGAAGTGATGTGGTGAAGTTGAGACATTTTACGTAATTGGCCTAATCCGGACAATTTCATCAAGGCCAATATTTAGATTTTAGTCACGCTGCGCTCTGTTGTCGTCAAAACAGCCGCTTGTTTGTTTTGTTTCTCTTATCTGACGTTTGTTTTGATTCATACGCAAATTTTATTTCCCCTTTTTTGTAAGTAACGAAATATTTGTTGTTACGACCTGATTACAATGACCAAGGTCATTTAGAAAATTGTATAAATACAGCATAGATTTTAGTGGAAATCAGATCAGATCGGATAGGATCAGAGAAATGTGAGCATAATGTGAGCATAATGTGAGCATTATTAGTATCATACTATTACACAAGTGAGCTATTTTAGTGTCACAGGGAGTTTTCTGCAGTAAAGCAGGGCTCTATCAGTTCCTACGAATATTCCCCACAGTCAAGCCCTTTTGAATCTGGTATTCAATGAAGTTATTATCTTTCAGGTATTCAAATATTGAGTCACACAAACAGGATGTAAAAACCTTTAATGTTACCGTTTCAAGAGTAATTGGTCGAAAGTTAGAAGGGTCATCGGTGTTACCCTTCTTGTGTATTAAAATCGCACAGGCCTTTTTCCATTCGGGAGGAACTCTGCCAGAAATCCATATGATTTTAATTATTTCTGTGAGGAATTACCGTAGATAGGGGCATCGTTTATAGCAAATTATAGATATTTTATCTAGTGGGCATGGTGAGGCAGATGACTTCATACGATATGATGGAGGATCAGTGTTGAAAGGGTGCTCGGGATCGTTAAAAGACGGTATCCATGCTGGAATTATGAAGTGTTTGTTAGGAATTGTCGATGTAAGTATTTTTGAAAAGTAATGGGTGCAACAGACTTTAGAGAACGTTGGAAGTATTGTAGAGCTCTTTTGCAGCACATGCTTTACATAGCCCCAAAAGTTTTTGGAGATGAGGTTATCGTGGTTAGATAGAGTGTGATGGGAAGAAGTCAGTTTTTGGCGAAGCAAAAGGGAAACATATTTGATTTCCATTACTGATCCGTTGCTTTTTTTAAGTGATTTTAAGTCCTTTTTTAATTGTTAACTTTGTGGTCTTGATATTTTCTTTGGAACCCTTTGTCGAAGTTCTTATTTGTAGTACCGCATGTATCTTGAAAGTATTCATAAATTAAATGGTTCAGTAATCGAATTACGTAGTCAACCGTCGAAGGTTTTAACTCAACAGATGCAAAAATAAATTGAAAATAGCTGTTAGCAACATCCCATTGTTCATTTGACCTTGGGAGACATATTCCTTCTTTAATTTCAAACTGTTCTCCACTTGACAATATTGTTGTTGGTTCGCTATTGTTTGAAATGTCTTCAGGTATTTGTTCAAATGTGTTTTCCTCAAGGCCTCCAATTACTCGACAGTTCCGTTAATGAATTCTTAAACCTTTCATTCTTTTACAAACTTTGCCGCATGAACATTTAACACCAGTTGTCATATTAGCGGAATTACTATCTTTATTCTTTTTCCTAATAAATGGAATGTTAATTTCTCCATTGGGATTGCAGATGTTTTCCTGTAACCGACTTTCACATCTCCAGATATGACGTCCAAGGGATTGAAATTCCTTACCACAGAAACTGCAAACCACAAAAAATGTCAAAAATATGGAAAACTCAGCTAAAACATTTTCCAATAAAGTCCGTGTGACGACGAGTCGATTGATATAAAATTGTACTTGGTATATTTAAAAACTAGGTAAATTTTTTGTGATTAAACGAGAGCCGTGTACAGAGACGTCTGCACGCCACAAAAAGCTATTGGTTGGCGTCAGGAAGGGTATCTGGCCAAGAAATTTCTCACAGCCAAATCAAAAGTCCCTCTCAAGGGCATCGTATGAGCCCCAATTGCTGTGGGAAAATGACGTTAAAAAACATTAAAAAGAATTTACTGAAAACCTTTTCCACCTAGATTTACTGTGGTGTTATTTTGACACCAGCTAGTCTCCCTTCATTATTTATCTAATATTTCTGATCGGTTAAGTGAATTTCAGTAATTGTGTCATTAATTGTCACATTTATTGCAAAAAGCAGAATAGCACTTACCAGTGTTTACATATGGAAGTAACGACTTTCAAATCTTTCTTGGGACCTTTACCACAAGTTGGCATCTGATACTCTCTGCATAATATTGTCCCATCATTACGGCGGTGGCTGACATGACATTTTCTTCGTTTCACCCCAGCAGAAGCAGCTAATGGTATTTTGTCGTTTGGATTTACATAACTTTTCTCTGAGTTTCTTTGTTATGTGTGATTATGGCGAAGATCGTCAATAAATAATAGGATAAATTGCAGCCTGGTAATAGCCTTCTTGCTTGCAGATTTATAAAGTGTGCATACATTTATGACAGCTATGTTCAAGATATTACTGCTCAAAACTAAAGACTAGCATGGGCTGGCACAGTGTGTTGTTTAGAGATTTTCCACCATATCAACAGGGTTCACAACAACTAGCTAGTGCTTTATTGTAAAGCTGAATTTCTTCAGGTTTTTAATTGCTGGTTTCATCAATAGTGCTTGTTCGGAGCATGAGACACTACTCTTTGGCTTTTTCTGATAGGGAAAAAGACAAGATAAGATAAGACCAGATAAGTTACAGAAGAAATAAATGTACATAAAGGCACTATCAGGTACTTGAGCTGTCATTTGATCACAAAACTCCCTACCATTTCCCCGAATTGTTCCATCAATTTGAATATTTTGCTGAAAATGCTTTTTGCAAGAGGGAATGAAAAAAAGAAATTTTCAAAACATATGTTGTATACTTTACCTGTAACAAGAGATGCTAGGTCCAATACCACCCTCTGAACCACGGGCAAACTTTCTCGTGGTTCATTAGTAGCTCTAAGGTATGGCATTATATTGACGATATATTTGGTTCAGACATCGACCAGAACTGAAAATGTGATCCCATATTTGTCAGTCTGTTTGACATATAAATTTTAAAACTACAGCGGGATTTACAAGGAAAAAATTGCCCATCTATAGTTAGAGTGTAGTCACACACATTCTTTGTCTTGAAATTTGTAACAAAGAATTCAAAATTGCCTCATGTTGGAGCAAATTTGTCAATGTGAGGACTTATTATCACTTTTGCTTTTACAATATCACACCTGAAGTTCTTCAAAATCGACAAATACTTCTTACTTGACATTGTTTAGGGGAAATTTAATTTCTTTAAACCTTGCTCCATAGAAAACTAGCTGAATGTTTTCCCCCATAAACTGCTCTGCAATATTCCAGTGCTCAAAATGGCGAAACTCTGGTGAATCAAAGTCAAAGCTATAATTTTCTTCACTCTTTGGCTTGGTATTAGTGCAGCTGGCAATTTTCCTTAGAATCCTCTCATCAATAAACTCCTACTTTGCGTTATATGTTGTTAATACACGATTTGCAGTTTTCGAGTAATGCCAGGGGAGGCTGTGAAGACATTCTGAGGACAGCCTCCATTAGACAAGGACGATAAATTACAACTTAACATTTCTTTATTTCTACCAAATACAATTTTTTTACTTGTACAAATCCTAAAATTACTGTGGTATAAAAAATGGGAACTTTTACATGTCTTTTTATACATTTTTTTCAATTTTATTGTTTTCATTTTATTTTTCTTGACTTTTAATATTTTACTTTACTTGACATGCACAGAGATGTCCAATGTTCACATTTATTATTTAATCATTTTGTTCAACTTTGCTGGTGTATTATTTGACATTTTTCACATGTCCTTGTTTTTCTGCTGTCTAATGTACCACAGTTTATGCATAACGTAGCTTAATATTTTTTATGCTTTGTTTTACTCAATGTTAGGTCAAACGAATAATTATTGAAATGTTGTGACAAAGCCATTGTTATATTGTAATTTTCCATAAGTGTCTTTGCATCATTGCTTTCCTGTCAATTGTTTTGAAACCTACCAAACAAATTCCATCACTGTCATTCTTTATTGTTATTGTATTTTAGTCAATGTAAGGACAGCCTTGATAAAAACATCCATTTTTATGTTATGAAATGTAGTAATTGTCTATGAGTGTTTTTAAACCTATCAACCAAATTCCATCATGGTCATTCCGCTGAATAGTCTGTTTTCTATTTAGGTCTTACACTCAGCACAACTTCTTCTTTCATATTTTACTCCTATCACTATCTAGTACAGTTCTTTTATACTTGATCCTGAATATGGCTATTAAAACTTTCTGTTGAAGAGGCAGTATAAAGTATGACCAATTTGTATGCAGATGATGAGATAGATGATGAAGTAAGTGCGAAGACTCTATTACCTGTACATGAAGAAGATATAAATGAAGAATTTGTTTCAGTTGAAGGGTATGGTTCAGGTAATTTCTCCTATGAGGAAAGTGATGATGAAAATGTTAAGATATGATTATGTAGTAAGTCTGACATTTGACAAATAAATTAAAAATACCGAAGTAAAGGTTGCGACTTTTGGCAGGCATGTATTGTAATATAGTAATATATATATACATATATATACATAAAATATGATATAAAACTATAAAGTATATATATATATAAATATATATGCGTAAGATCAACAAATTAAACTAGATATCTAAAACATTATCACCGAGCCACATTCGACAGTCTTCGTCAACACTTCCAATGTCAACTCGGAATATAATTCTTCGGCAAGACAAAACATGTTGATAGTCTAAATTTCCCCACATATACAATTCGGAAGGTCGCCCAGACAGATTCGATGCACAAAACTAGCATAACTACCATATCCAGAAAAGATTCAGTTTAACAGCATCCCATTCCGCAGCTTGAGATCATGACCAGGGGGTTCGCTGAAGGTTTAGGAAAATACTAATAAAGTCGATATTTCCAGTTCTCCATTCGCTGTCTCAAAGTTGTGGTAGCCCACTATTTAGGAGTTGTATCATTTATGTTAGAACCGAATGAGTGCATCTTTTTTATAAGGAGACCCTACCCCTCAGAGTGTTGTTGGTTGGTGGATGCTTAAATCAATTTATGGAGAATGTGACCCTCCTCTGAAATAACACTCTTATGCAGATTTAAGACATCTTTATTGCAGTGGTGGCTTTGTTTCCAAACTGGAGAACAGTATTCTACAGGAGAGTAGCAAAGGGCTAATGTAGGTGATCTCAAGGTTGTGAAATCTACACCCCATCGGTTACCAGTCTCTTGAATAAATCGCATCGTTTGGTTACTTTGGAGGAAACGCTTCTTAGGTATTGTTTGTATTACAAGGTGCGATCAAGGGTAACACATAATTACTTTGGTATGTTTTCAACATGTACCCTTTGACCAAAGACTAGAGCGTTAAGTTTAATCAGCTCTTGTTGAATACACTCCAAACAGTTTTTGTCCTGTTAAGCATGAGCCTCCAGTCGGTAGAAAAGTCCAAAGAATGTCAAGATTTTTCGATAACACTCTTTCAATTTCTATTAAGTCCTTATGAAATGTCGTAAGGGCTATATCGTCAGCATAGATATATTTATTGCTGGTAGTAGGCGGGATATTATTTGTGTACAGGTTGAAAGAAGATGTGCAATGACAGAACCCTGTGGTGCACCGTTACGAAGGGTTCTACAACGTGACTTTTTCCCCACGAAGCGTATGCGAAAACGTAATTGCAATATCATTGAGACAATAGCGCGAACCGTTTCCTTACTTTGGAAAGTCTTTAATAGCTTGAATGCAAGCCCTCGGTGTATAACAGTGCCACACGCAGCAGCAAGGTCGACAAGCACGACGTCTGCTTTCTGCTTCTTGTCAAACGAGCATTTAATATCCTCTGTCGTCAGGACTACTTGATCCATGGTTGATTGACCTGGGTGAAAGCTGGCTTGCTCTTTGGAAAGGACCAATTCAGCAATTGGATGGATGCGATTGTGGACTAAGACTTAAAAGGAACAATTGCAACTTTCGGTGGTTTCTTCAGTTTAAGCACAGCAGCAACTTTGGCGAGTTTCCATATTTTGGGTATTTTTTTGTGTCCTGACACGAGTAAAGAGCAATTGGAGCCACTGAATGCAGCTTCCATGGATATGAAAAAACAATTTAGGTGTAGGTAATCTGCACCTGGCTCTTTGCCAGCTTTAAATGATTTGATTGCAGCCATTACTTCATCGTCAGTAAAGTCATCACATAAGTTTTGATCTTTCACTGGTCGATTGACTTCTCTCATAAATTGACGATTCGGATTCAGGAACTTCCTATTGTTTAACAGATACGACACGACTGCGTTGGGGCTCATTGAATTTGGATTCGGGAAGACATTTTTGCAACTAGTGACTTTGTTGGTTGGTGACCATGCTCTCCTACTGGAACATTTCATATCGATACTTGCAATACTAGAAATCCATTACTGCTTACTGCTTGGTTCCTTAAATGGAAAATAAAAGTTTACCATTTAACAGGAAAATAAATAAAATAAAAATTAGAAATATAAATTTAATATGTTTTTCAAAGAAATATAATTTAGCATGGCTAAATCATGAGTGAAAGAAAAGATATTAGGTGTCAGTAGTACATATATACAGTATCTTCTTTTTTTTGTCATGCAGCGACTAGAACACTAACAAAAGAACTCGCCTTTAAGCTTAGTGATCAATTACCATAACTCTCTTGTATATTTGGTATAACGCCGTTAAAATATAGCCGTAACTAACTTCCTCTTCAAAAATCACCGTTTACATACTCTAAAATACCTAAAAAACTCAACATATGATAAAATTCCTAGACCTTTCTAAAACCATCGATGGTATTCTCAGTCACTCTGAAGTCATTAGTCATCTGATGTAGGAGTAGTAATTTTGTTACCATATTTCTTCTATCGTGTTCTAGTCGTATGATGATGAGGTAATGTTTCTTTAGATACTTATGCTAGATTTTTAGTATTATAATGAATAAGTTTCTTAATACAGTATCTTATTCCACACAAGCACCCCCTTTTTGATAGAGCATCTATCAAATATAATATCCTTTGTTCTACCGGGTGTACATTCTGTTTGCAGCCCATCTGTTCTTGAATACGTATATCTGCGACGGCTCCTGCTATTTTACGTCGTCTGAACTCATTTGCTTGTGGATAGAGCTCTGGTTATTTCGCTGACTTGTGAACACATGATAGTTCGAGCGAATATAAATGCTGTACCCCCCATTCCAGAAAAGATTTGCCAGCTGGAAGTCTTGCAGCTTTGACAACACAATCCCTGCTGACTATCAATTTATCCACGGTCCCAGGTTTCCACTGTGCGCTGTTCTTTTCGTCGTCCTCTATGATGACAATATCTCCGTGCAGCTCAAGCTCTCCTTTATTATAGACTAGGTTATAACTCTCTTGTAAGGCGCTAACGTAATTTTTGGTCCATCTGGCCTAAACTCAACCTTTGCATAATAATAAGTACTTTCACTTTTGGGTAGATCAATGTTGTCAATATTATCAAGTGAAGAAGCTTACGACTCAAAACATGATAAAGCTCTTACATCTATAACTTCCTCTGAGTCCATAAAGTTTAGAATTTTCAAGATTGCGTTGTAGCGTATTCAACGTGACGTTTCCTTGACTAAATACCATAGAGTTCGGGGTCAAGAGTGGCATTTGAACATAATCTTTGACGTACCCAAGTGGTCACTTGTTCATAGTTGTTTCCAGGTCCAGTAAACTCTCTAACTCCCTCTATATAAACGTGGTTTTCTTGATGATGCAGTACATAGAGTGCTTGACTAAATCAGAGGCGTTTAAAATGACTGCCCCACCACGGCGCACGACTAACGCTAAATCGCTGTTATTTGCTGTGATATTAAATAATCGTGCATTTTCTCCTTTTTAATAATATATTTTAACCATCTCGATGTTGTATAAAAGGTCGAAAAACTGTCCAAGGAAATCTTCACTGGTCGAGCTCGGCATGCAAAAAATCTCTGTAGTCTTGGCAAAAATTCTTTTAACGACTAATCAAACATTAGGTCGAAGCAACCGACACGCATCAAGCTACAGCAGTAGACCAGCATGTATGCTTTACTTTCGAGATTTCGTCTCTGCCTGTATGTTATCGGTCCCGTGTAATCATGCCGATAACTTTGAATAGCCGTGATCTTACTGTTTTATCTCTAGGGAGAATATCATTCTTGGCAATCGTGATGGTATTGCGCGAAATCTTTTACATCCGTGCCAAAATCTTATACTTTTCCAGAACCGTTCGCGAGCTTTATTCATCATTCACCCAACTACCCCGTGCAAGGTGGAGATTTGTGTTCTGGCAATCAATTTTTAATTCAACAGTGCTTCCGGAGGTAGGTAGACTGGGTATTTCCCGACCAAACGTCCCTGGCAAATGTATACACCACGATCATCACATGCAAGGTTTACCAAACCTTTCGTCTCCTTAAAATTGCTTTGTTTGTAGATACCGTTCCTCTAATCGTTTGATCCAGACCAACTCCGCATTTGTGATTTATTTTGGTGTCAGTGAACTTGTCAGTCTGGTTTTTCCATTTTTATTCATTGATAAATTGTCTGACGAAAAATGTAATTTGTATTATTTTTAGTAAGCACGCATGCCAAGAACGTTGCCAAATGCATCTTTGACCGGAATTGTAGTCGATGATATCGTTTGGATGGCTTTCTATTCTTTTTCCTTTTCTTCTGTTGGCTATGTATGTATATTAGTTGGCCTCGTTCATAATTGGACAACCACTCAGAACCTTTCCACCAACGATCAGAGAGGTTTAGTTTGTGAGTTTCCTGATTACCGATGCTTTTACTGTCCACATGTCGCTATTCCATACCCTGTTTTGCTCTGATTTTGCCACTGCAAGATTTCACGATTTGTTTATATGAACCATTTTCACTAATCCAATAGAATTCTACAGTGCTGTTAGATCATACAATAACCTGATTCAACCAAACATCTGCCAGTTATTGCCTCTCAGTGTCGGTCTAATTCGCTGACATGTGTGTAGAAACTAATTATTGCCGTGGTATTGTAAGTTCCTTTTCCACAAGTTGATTACTTTGAGTCCCTGGAATATTTTATAGCCCCGTTTCGCAGCGATGTAGAGTGCCGTACAAAGACCGTTAATACTGGAGTCACCAAAAGCATCCAAGTCGATGTAATCTGAGTTGCTCGTGTAATACTGGTATCGCCAGCGGTACTGTAATGAAAATTTGCAGAAGAGTGTCCAGTCCCAGTTAAATGTCACAAATCTTACGAAAAATAAGATAATCGAGGAGAAGAACTGGCGAGGATAAACCCAACGTGTCATATGTGACAGCTAAGTATTTTAAAATGCCTCTCTTGGTAAACGCAGTCTCTAGCTTTTAAAAATTAAGACCGTTCATCACCATCTTTATTCCAGGTAAGTCACTTCCTACTCATGCCTTGGCAATGTTGTCTGTGTGCATGTAAATAAAGAATGAAAAAGAAGAAACACACAGTATGAAATTACAAGAATATTTATTGACACAAAACGTCATGTAATGATAAAAAGTAAAGGTTTTCTCCACTACTTGTTTCCTTGAAAGGGTGGAGAAAAAGTAAGGTTCTACACAATAAAACTATAGTCCTGTATAGTATACCATACTCAATTAACTTTTCAGTCTAGGTTTAACTGCTGAGTACAGTTTACTCTCCTGTAATCTGCTAATTTTGCAACAATTTCTCTCTAAATTTATAGAGGAATAATATACCGGATAAAACTGATACACAGCACTGATTATGCTACTAAGTGTGGCTTTCAATAGTTGTCTGTGGAATTTAAGAACTGGGACGACGCAGAATAAGTTTTCCCTAGTTATGAAATGAAAACTCAGCTTTAACGTCAAACGATTTTAGCACTTTCTAGTTATTTGCAGTAATGTCTAAGTAATGAGATTATTTAATCTGCTGATTAGGTGCAATATTTCACATAAACAGGTTGGATAAACAAACAATTAAGTTCCACATGCGTCTTAAATTCTCAATAAAATTGTTATCAGGTAAGAGTTTAACCCTGCTACTTTTGGGAAAAAGCTATGTTTTCGAGAATTTCTACACGTTCCGACACACTCTTTGCTTTCTTGATTCTTGTGTGATTGCCTCATGTAAACGACAAGAATTTGTATACCAGTTGGAGGTTAAATTAAGTTATTATCCAAATAAAATTGTTATCTGAAGTAATCGATCGATACTGCTGTGAGTTTAAAAATACGGAATCTTTTCTTTACAGTCTTGTAAACTGTAAGTCATATAACGAGGGAAATAAATCAACATTTTCACTTCTTCCTTCTCACTGAGAGTAGTAAGCTATCTGGAAAGGTCTCCTTTACCCGAAAGAAACCTCTTCCAACAAGTATTTTTCATCAAACATACGATTATGTGTGTTCCATGTAGATTTTTATGTTGATTTCATATTTGTAATCCGTTTTTTCATAGCAAGTACAGTTTCTAAGAAGAGGTAATTTACTGATTTCACCTTATCTGATATAAGGATTTCTGACAGTATCAATTTTCTAATTATATACGCAAGCCTAAGCACTTTTTTCCTTAAGGAAATAAAAAAGAGCATTAAAAATGAAATAAATTTATCATTTTAGCATACCTGAGATAAGATATTTTTTTATTTTGAACAAAGATTTAATTGCATCACATTAAATATCTGCAAGCATTTCATTATCTAAATTTATCCAATCAGAATTTGTCTGAAGAAATGCCTGCACGCTTTTCATGACCTTAAGTTATCCAATGAGAGTTTAAATGATAAAATATTTCATCGTTTCAAGATCACCATGCCATATAGAGGGCATGCAGTGATTTCCTCATTTGTTTTTACAGAGTTAAAATTTCAAGATAGTGAAAAAAAGACCATTCGACAAAATAAATGTCACGGGATATGCTTTGAAGAACAAGCACAACGTCTTGTATTCAAACATGTATTCTGCAATGCGGCCTATCTGTGCCAATCCTAGTTTCACGAGATAATATTGTATAACTTACTTTTGGAAAAGAATTAAGTTTCTACAAGGGTATGTCAATACCCCTCTTTGCTTTTGCAGTCATTTTGATGGACATTTCGAGTGTTCATCACTAAATCATGATCTTGCAAGGTGGTGTTTGTTTGTCGATTCTTCCAAACGAACTCTAAAAGCTGTACTTCTCTATTTGAAACTATTCATTTCTATTGCTTATCCAGTTCATCTTCACAAATCATATGAGAATATGGATCTTTTGCTTTTTGCCATTGACTATGACAGATATTCATGAAAAATATGTGGAGATCTAAAAGTCATTGGAATGTTGATGGGAGTGCAGTCAGGTTTTATAAAGTACTGCTGTTTCTGGGATAATCCAACAACTGATACACATTATATGGAATCGAATTGGGCACCAAGAACATCATACCATTTAGGACTATGCAGTGGTGCCACCTGTGGATTCATAAAATTTATTATTACCTACTCTGCACATAAAGCTTGAACTGATGAAGCAGTTCATTAAGACCCTTGGTAAAAGAAGCTTTAGAAGCGTTGAGTACATCGTTGGAAAATTTCTAAAAATCACAAACGCAAAGTTAAAAGAGGGAATCTTCATTGGACCTTAAAATCAGATATATACTAAAGGATGTCAGCTTCAAAACAACTTTGGATGAATTTAAATTACCTGACTGGAATGCCCTCTGCTGAGTCTGCCACTATTTCTTGGGAGATGAGAAGGCAATGGATTACGAGGATGGAAAAAAAACCTTTCGAAATGTTACTCATCACTGGAGTGTTGGCGCTCATTAAAGGTTCTCTTCCTTGATTCCCATCTAAATTTCTTCCCGGAGAATCTTAGATTAGTGTCAGATGAGCATGGCGAGGGATTTACCCTTCTTTATGACTGAATTCCTTCTTTATTTCCTCTTTATAGAATCATGAAAACTAGAATAAAATAATTTTTATTCATGATTTTAAAGAATTTACATAAAAAACCCTTGTTCGTGTTATCTGCTGAAAACTTGAAAAATGTAGTGCATATTTCAAATCAGAGTGAAAAACTGGCCCTTGTAAAATTGGTTTGCATTCCTGATGGTTAGAAAATACTTTTTTGACCAGTGTTATTATATTTTGAAAGAATCCGAAATTTCAAAAAAATCGGTTATATTTTTTCGTTGGCGAAAAGTGATGAATTGTCTTCTGTTTAAATAAACTTCTATCATTATCATCAAATACGCCTTCTGTCGTTTGTCGACATTGCGTTAAAATCCAATGTGTATTGTATTTTATATAGACATTCCTCCGAAGAGTTTTGGCGCGTCACCGACCAAATCCATTCATACTTACCTGACATGGAATGAACGTGTTCCTGCGTCCATCTTTTTTTCCATTCAAACATTCTGGGCAATAAAAAATTCAATGTACTAAACGTAACTACGACGAACTTTTCACCATTTTAAAAATGTATTTCAGCGTTTTGGTTCCTCATTTCAGGGCCCTGAACGAGGGTTTGGTTGCAAAGTGAGGCTAACATAACATCGAAAAACCTTCACCTGTAAAAAGTTGGTTTCACTGTTGTTAATGTGCAATTATGCATTCATGGATGTTTCGTCATTGCTTGAGACACAACACATATTGATTACTATTATAAGGATTCGGAAGTAAGTACCTTTTGCTCTGGAAGTTTACATTTTGAATGTTAATAATTTTTTACCAGGAAATAAATATCCACACTGTAGGTATACCTACCGTACAGTGTGTCAGTGTATCTTGTAACGCAGATTAATGAAGCAAAGCTACTTATACCTGATATGAAATAAATGATACAGGGCATAACCACAATCCTTTTACATAATCCTCAATTTCTTTAGGTTATTTTAGTAAACATGCTATCTTTTAATGANCGACGAACTTTTCTCCAGGTTAAAAATGTTTTTCAGAGTTTTTGTGTCTCTTGTCAGGGCCCTGAACGAGGGTTTGGTTGCAAAGTGAGGCTGACATAACATCGAAAAACCGCCACCTGTAAAAAGGTGGTTTCACTGTTGTTAATGTGCAATTATGCATTCATGGATGTTTCGTCATTGCTTGAGACACAACACATATTGATTACTATTATAAGGATTCGGAAGTAAGTACCTTTTGCTCTGGAAGTTTACATTTTGAATGTTAATAATTTTTTACCAGGAAATAAATATCCACACTGTAGGTATACCTACCGTACAGTGTGTCAGTGTATCTTGTAACGCAGATTAATGAAGCAAAGCTACTTATACCTGATATGAAATAAATGATACAGGGCATAACCACAATCCTTTTACATAATCCTCAATTTCTTTAGGTTATTTTAGTAAACATGCTATCTTTTAATGATATTACTATGATGCTGTGTAGTGGATTCACCAGGTAGTGCCCGAAAAAACTTATTTGTTAGAAGATCTTAGGATGATTGAAAAGTTGTTTAAAAACAAAGGTACCAAAGAAAATTTTATTAAAAAGTCTTTGATACATAACCAAAGTAGCAAGATGCGCAACTCTGTTTTCCTTCCACACTACATCAAGGTTGTTTTTGAACTGATGGTCATTTTAGTAAGGAAAGAAAGGTCCCTCCGGATCCAAAATCCAAGACAATGCTAGTTCTTACTACAGCTCAAATTTACTTCAGATACAATATTAGTAGATGTCTTTGTAATTTGAAAATTTATTTCCCTCACGAACTGTGGTGCCCAAACATAGTACCCCCACAGAACTATCCTTAGAGAGGATTTTTGTTAAGGAGATATCTATTGCAGATACTTTGGCTGGGGACCTTTAAGTAGTTAGATTTTGGTGATAATCTCCCCGCCACAGCTCGTGAGGGGAATAATTTTACGTCACATGTACTTCTACTAGTGAGTGCGTTTTTATTGTCTGAAGCAAATTAGGACTGTTGTAAATAGCCGTTGTTTGCTTGCATCAGTATTGGTCTGTTTGGCCTTGAAGAATGTAATATGAGAGGTGATGTGTTTGCAGACTGGTGTGTTTGAAAGGGTCAAGTAATTACAAATACCTGATTGACACCAAAAATGCCCCTATCACCCCAGATTACTGTATCTGCAATCCAATCAATTTTCTTACAATTAAGTAATACACAAATTCAAAATTTGGCTATGAACTTCAAAACCTCTTCTATTTCAGACTGTATGGGTGATTACAATCAAGCTGTAGTGACCATGACTTTTTGATTGTCTGAAAAAAAAGAGGCAGAGAGCTCTGACAATGTTGAATGTCCAAGGTCCTCAAGTTAATATTAGACTAAAAAGTTGATAGAAGATCAAAAAGGAAAAACACAACACAGGTAACAAACTAATTGTAACAAAGCCAAAGAGAACTGTTTTGATAGGCCACTTTTAAATAACCTCTATGACCTTAAGGTTGTACTTAAAAAGTAATTTACAATTTAGGACTGCTTTTTTATTGTAAATAAATGATATAATCATCCAAGTATCAGTTCTGCAGTGCTAAAAGGACACAGTGCTCAAGATTTCTTTCTCACAATAGAAGACTACCAACAATCTTTTCACATGCAAAATAATTTTTGGACCTCCACAGAAGAAAAATTTGATTGTTTTCATTCTTGCAGCATTGGAGGCTAACAACAGTTTTATAAACTTTCACATATAGTTTTGATTTCAATAAAAGAAGCTTTGTTTTCAGTATTTCTTAGATGTTAGAACACCAGCCCAATAATGTTGAACAAATTTTGAGAGCTAGGATCATTGATGATCTTTCCAATACCCTTCAAAAGGTAGAGAAACCCCGAAAAATGGTGTTTTTACCATTTCAAAATCTTCATTTTCTGTGACCTATGCCAAGGCAACTAAGAATACTTGGAAGGTCAAAAGTTTTTTGCATAGTAAACATTCTATAATTCTATAATATATGCAACATAAGAAGTAGCAAGACCTTTTTTGATGAACTCAGGTTAATGTGCATAAGGTCCAGGGGTTGAGTACCACAGAGAGGCTAGTTCTCATGGATAAAAACTGATATTTATTAGGATTTTTTCATATAATTTCCATATGCATTTAGTGTTACCCCAATTTATGTTTATTGAAGGAAACTTTAATCAGAAACAAAAGTGTTATACAAAAAATTTGTGTGATTAAAGGTTTCATGAATATTTTGAGCTATATTTTTTAAAAAAGGAATAACTTTTGGGTTAAGGGTGTGTTAAAATGAATTAGAAAACTAATATTCAGAATAAAGTGATTGAAATCCTAAAAAAAACTACTGTTTAACTTAGTACTGACTTAGAATGTTGAATAAATTATGTAACTAGATCACACCTGGTCTCCATTTCATCACTGTAATTAACATTATTTTTTATTGTAGTATTTAGAGGAATGAGAACCTCCTTTTACTTCAGTGGTTCCTGATAGACAAAGTAATGGATAACCCAGCAAGAGGTAATGAGTAGTGTTATGAACTATAATTTATTATTATGAACTATTGTTATGAACTATGATTTATTATGAACTATGATTTGCCAAGAAGTCTGAACTTCTAATTTGGTCTGTTGGACTTCCTGTTGTGATTTGTATTTAGGTCAGCGGTTTCACTGTATCAACCGCCATTTTGTAAACTCATGATGTAGCATCCATTGATAGCTCAGTAAAGCCTAGTTTTTATGGCAATCTTTGTGTCTTTATTCATTGCAGTTTACTCATCATCATCATCATCATATTCGGTTTAACGTCCGGTTTACATGCTAGCATGTGTTGGACGATTTCTTGAAATTGACTTCCAAGTTATCCTATCCTTCACCAGGTCTCGGCTGACACCTTTTTGTTTCAGATCCATCCTTATCACTTCCTCCCATGTTTTCTTTGGTCTTCCTCTGCCAGTGGTTCCTGCCACTTTGATTGTTCTGCATCTACTTGTCCAAGCATTCTTGTCCATTCTCTCCACATGACCAAACCAACGAAGCCTCCTATTCTGCATACAGCTGCCAATACTGTCCAGATTCAATCTCCTTCTGAGTTCATTAGAACTGAGCCTGTCCTTTAGACTTACGTTGCACATCCATCTTATCATTCTCATGTCATTCCGCTCCATGCGGCTGACATCTTCAGCTTTCACTGGCCAAGTTTCACTGCCATAAAGTAAAGACTACAACTTTAAAACTGTTACTGCGGCTGCCTACTGTGAGGAAAGTATTCGTGATGCATTCATAACTGGCCTTCAATCCAACGCCATCCGCCAACGACTTTTGGAAAATACAACGCTTACTTTAAAGGTCATGTTTGATCAAGCTCGTGCACTGGAGTCGGCCATGCGAAGCTCTGAATCATATGCTACTCCTCAACCTTCCTTTAATGCAGCTATGCCTACAACTCATGTAGTTCCACGACCAGACACAAGTCCTGACCACTGCATATCTGCTGCTGCTCGATCTGAAGATCAGAAGTGTTTCTTTTGTGGAAACAGCAAGCACCCTCGTTCACGGTGTCCTGCGCGTGAAGCTACTTGCAACAACTGCCAAAAGAAAGGGCATTATGCAAAGGTGTGTCGAGGAAAATCTCAAAGGCTTTCTGCTGCTACCACTTCAGTAATACTTGCATCTACTTACCCAAAAGCTCCAGAATCACTAGTAAAATCCTCTGCGACAGTAACTGTGAATGATCACCCTGTGGAAGCTCTTTTTGACAGTGGAAGCAGTGAAAGTTTTATCGCTCCATGTCTAGTAGAATCAGTGTCTATACCCCTCCATCCTTGCTCGGGTACAGTATCTATGGCTTCCACCGGATTTTCGACCCAAGTTCAAGGCTTCTGTGTCGTTGATCTCACCTACCAAGGGTATATGTACAAGAATTTTCGTCTATCTGTGTTACCTGGACTTTGTGCTGGTCTTATCCTGGGACTGGATTTCCAGACACAGCATGAAAGTATTATCTTCAATTACGGTGGACCCAAACCACCTTTGACTGTTTGTAACCTTACAACTTTAAAGATTGATGCACCAGAACCATTTGCCAATCTGTCACCAGACTGCCACCCAATCGCTACCAAGTCCCGTCGTTACAGTCAAGAGGACTTAGACTTCATTGACAAGGAAGTTAAACGATTACTTCAAGAAGGTATTATTGAGCCAAGTATTTCCCCTTGGCGTGCTCAAGTGGTCGTCACAAAAGATGAAAACCACAAGAAGAGGTTGGCTATTGATTATTCCCAAACTATCAACAAGTTTACTTTCCTCGATGCATTCCCTTTGCCAAGGATAAGTGACCTAGTCAACCATATCGCCCAGTACAGAGTTTTCAGCACGATTGACTTACGCAGCGCCTACCATCAAGTTCCCCTCAAGGAGGATGACAAGCCCTATACAGCATTCGAGGCCTGCAACTGCCTATATCAGTTCACTCGTCTTCCATTTGGAGTCACAAATGGGGTGGCCTGCTTTCAGCGAGAAATGATGAAATTTGTCCAAGAGGAGAACCTTAAAGCTGTCTTCCCATATCTAGATAACATCACCATTTGTGGTAAAGATCAAGAGGACCATGATGCTAATCTAAAGTTGTTTCTTGAGGCTGCTCAGCGAAAGAACATTACGTACAACAATGATAAAAGTGTCTTTTCAACCCAATGTCTACCTATTCTTGGATATGTTATTGAGTATGGCACTATCCGTCCCGATCCTGAACGCCTCAGACCATTGCGTGAGCTTCCTGTACCACATGACTCAAAGACCTTAAACAGGTGCTTGGGACTATTTTCATACTACTCACAATGGATCCCTGCCTATTCTGATCGCATCAAGCCCATAACTTCCTGCAAGTCATTCCCGCTGAGCCTGCAGGCAGTAGAAGCATTCGAAAGCATAAAGAGCACTATAGAAGAAGCTGTAATTACATCTATCAATGAGGATCTTCCCTTTGAGGTAGAAACAGATGCCTCGGATGTCGCCCTGGCTGCCACACTTAGCCAGCAAGGTCGTCCAGTAGCCTTCTTTTCAAGAACCCTTCAAGGCAGCGAGCTCAAGCATGCAGCTATAGAGAAGGAGGCACAAGCTATTGTGGAGTCCGTACGACATTGGAGGCACTTACTCACTGGAAGGCATTTCACACTAAAGACTGATCAAAAGTCAGTGTCTTATATGTTTGACAAGCAGCACAAGGGCAAGATTAAGAATGATAAAATCATGAGATGGAAACTTGAACTTTCATGCTATAGCTTCGACATAGTTTACCGTCCAGGCAAGGATAACATTCCTGCTGACATTTTCTCTAGAGCTACATGTGCTGCCTCTCAGTCTCAGGAATCTGCACTACGCAACCTACATGATGCCCTCTGCCACCCAGGCATCACCAGAATGTGGCATTTTGTTCGATCAAAGAATCTTCCGTACTCCCTCGAGGAAGTAAAGCAAATTACTAATTCCTGTGCAATCTGCAATGAATGCAAACCTCAGTTTCATCGGCCGCCAAAAGTACCTCTTATAAAGGCTACACAACCCTTCGAAAGGCTTAACGTTGACTTCAAAGGACCATTACCAACCACTAACAAGAACAAATATTTCTTGAACATTGTTGATGAGTTTTCCAGATTCCCTTTTGTTTTCCCTTGTGCTGATGTGTCAACCCTGACAGTAATCAGATGTTTGACTTCACTTTTCTCCATTTTCGGAATGCCAGCATATGTTCACTCAGATCGTGGTTCAGCTTTCATGAGTCGGGAGCTACAAACCTTCCTGACAGAGAGAGGAATTGCCACCAGCCGAACTACCAGTTATAATCCTACAGGAAATGGCCAAATCGAAAGGTATAATGGGACTGTTTGGCAGGCAATAACTACATGTCTGAAGTCTAGAAGTCTACCCATAAAGCACTGGCAAGATGTTCTCCCAGATGTTCTTCACTCAATCCGCTCACTGTTGTGTACAGCAACCAATGAAACCCCTCATGATCGTTTCCTTGGTTTTCCAAGAAAATCTTCTTCTGGCACTTCTGTACCCTCATGGTTAACATCTCCGGGGCCTATATTCCTTAAACAGCACGTCCGCTCAAGTAAGTTTGACCCCTTGGTAGAAGAAGTGGAACTCCTCCAGGCAAACCCTCACTATGCTCATGTTCGGTACCCAGATGGAAGGGAGACAACGGTGTCGACGAAGCATCTTGCACCCTGTGCTCAGTCGAGGGTACCTCAGCAAAGTGACACAATCAGCAGAGACAGTCACTTAACACAAGACCCACCTCTGACAGAGTCAGGAGCTAGTGATGATGTTCTTCCTTCAACTCCTACAACAAGCTCACCAGGCAACCTGGTTGACTCCCAACCCTTGCGTCGTTCCGAGCGTGTCCATCGTCCTGTGGATAGACTCAATCTTTAAAGAATGGGGTGAATGTTATGAACTATAATTTATTATTATGAACTATTGTTATGAACTATGATTTATTATGAACTATGATTTGCCAAGAAGTCTGAACTTCTAATTTGGTCTGTTGGACTTCCTGTTGTGATTTGTATTTAGGTCAGCGGTTTCACTGTATCAACCGCCATTTTGTAAACTCATGATGTAGCATCCATTGATAGCTCAGTAAAGCCTAGTTTTTACGGCAATCTTTGTGTCTTTATTCATTGCAATTAGCATTGTGAAATGCTATAAAATTTTGAAATTTTGTTATCTTAACATAACTTGGTTTTATGTTATTGGTTTTTATTGCAGTTCTTGTTGTAAGACAGGCATATACCTGCAGCCTGGACAGTGTGTATTGCTTTGTGTCAGACCTTATTGCAACATTCTTTTGCAAAGAGGTAAAGACTTTATGAGCCTGGAAACATGGCTTGTTTTTAAAGAAAGACATAATATGAGTAGTTTTTGTGTTTTCCCCCCTTCATATTATACCTAATGAAACAGAAACTTCTTTGGCCATTCCAATGTGCACAGTCAACACCCCTAGCATGCTTATTCAAGAAGAGTGCACAATTGGTTAAGGAGCATTTAACTTAACATTTGTAATGTACTGTGTCTTGAGACTGTTATTGGCCCTAAATGTTGGTATTGTGATTGTTTTGTTTCCTTTTAGAGATACCAGGCTTTTACTATGATACAGAGAAAAAGAAATATTTTAGGATTACAAAGGATCACCCAAATCCAATAGAAGATAAAGTAAACAAGACAAATGTACCACAAAGTCAAAACAGCAATAAAAAGGTAGCTAATAGAAGATAATAGTATTTATTGTTGCCACACTGTTGTTGTCAAGCAGTGATTTTTGTTACTGTAATATTATTATTAGTGTGACATGATAGTTTCAGTAATCCACTGGGGAAATACAGATCTCTATATGCAGCTGACTATTATTTGAAATTTTGCATTAAGTATTGTTTAAAATGAGTCAGTTGAATGTGAAAAATGTGGGGTTTTTTAAAAAACTTTTTTGTATATGACTTGTTAAAAATATATTTTGTTGCAGCATGACAGGTCAGACAGGGTATTAAAAATATCCATCACAATTAATTTTGTGTATTTATTTCATCATTACTGCAGTTACCTTACAGAGGCTACAACCATTGAATTTGCTTGTACTTCATTTTCTATCTGCATTTTCTATGTTTACATTGTAAATGGAAAGGTGGTTTTAATGATAATAATATAGAATGAGACATTACAGATTTTAATTGAATGCTGAAAAGAAATAAAACCTAAAAACTGAGAATTAGAGAAGAAGAAAGGGGAAATGAATGTCATGGTAATGGAGTTGTGAGTCCTAGACAATGGTGATTTTAGTCTTTTAACATATGAGATCAAGAAGCTTCACAGTTCTGTATACCATGAGAGGAATTAGCTGTGAAACTATGAATTTACTATTGAGAGCAAAATTCTGGTGGTAGGCATTGGTAGCCATCATTTCTGACACAGCCCAGCTCTACTGTATTCAAGAAAGAGATACAAGACTAGCTAAAACAATAGCTATTTTTTTATAGTGAAGTTTACTTTTATTGGAAATATTTATAAATAAATAAAGAAAATAAGAGACTTATTAGTGAATATATGTTTGCATCATTGAATATAGGTAGGTCTTTGACCGATATGTAACCCAGCTTTACTGAGAACAAGATGTTGTCAACTCATTTTGAGAAGGATTTGTGATTTGTTTTGGTTTTGATGCTTGCTACTTTGACAAAATATACTACACTAGCAGAGTACCTGGCCTTGCCTGGCATTCTCTTGTGTTTGTTTTGTTGCCGACTTTTGGATAACTTTTTTCCTGTTCTTTTTCAGTCCTCTCATTGTGTTCATTAGGCATCCCTATAGCCTCTTATTAAGTTTTGTTGGAATCGGAGCTTTGTAATGTTAAAACAGCCCACCTTCCAGTTTTATAAGGTCACTTCCTTTTGGCTGACCTATAGCCTCCCACAAAGTTTCACTGCAATTGGAGGTCTCTAGGCCTGGAAACAGCTCTACTTCCTGTCCAGAAGGACCACTCCCTGTTTCATGACGTCACTTCATGTGCCCCTATTTTCTCCCCTGCGTTCTTAGTGCCCAAAACCGCCTTACTTCCTGTTTAGCAGGTCACTTTCGGTTAGGTGGGGTTACTTTCGCTTCTGTTTTAGTCCTTCCGATGTCTGTTAGGCTGAGCTGTACCCTCCCGCAAAGTTTCGCCACAATCTGAGGTCTCTAAGGCCGGAAACAGCTCTTAGTCTTGTCCAGAGAGGCCACTTCCTGTTTTATGACGTCAGTTGCTGTGGCCCTATTTTCTCTCCTGCGTTTCCATGGAGGTTTCTTCCAAGTTTGGTGTCAATCGGACAAATACTGGGCCTCTTATAGTCAGTAAAATGCATATTTGACACTATAACGTCACTTCCGGTTTAGTGAATTTTGGTAGTTTAAGTCACTTCTCAGATGTTCCTCCATGTTCATGCCAAGTTTGGCTGCGATCATTCGACCCGTTTAGACACCAACCCTGAACACAGAGACTGAGAGACAGAGAGACATTAGCACTTTATAAGATAATCAATCAGCTATAATAATGTATTTATTTGCGTTTTAGAGTATCAACATTCAACAGTATAAAAACTCAAGGTTTTGTCTCATAAAAGATCGGCAGATTGGTAAACTATCTTCCCAATTGTTTCAACGGTATGCCCAGTACATATGTTTTATTTTATTAATCAAGGATGCTTGATATTTCCATGCAATAAATTCCATTATACTTTATTTGATATTGTGATTCACTGACCGATTGATTTGAAACTCAGTTTTTGAATGGAAATGCAAAGAGTTGAAATAACAGCTCCTCTCAATAAACCCATTGTGGTAAATTTTATTCTAAGCTATTTATTTGTTTCACATAGTGTACCCCAATTTTCTGGAATTTCACATACATTTTATTGTTTGTTTAAAAAATATTCTAGGAGGAGTCATGGCTTAATGGTTAGTGCAACTGCACTATAACCAAGAATTCCGGGTTGGATTCCCCGAGTTGGTGACTTTGGAAATTCAGAAAGAAAAAGCCATTGGTTGGCGTCAAGAAGTTTGCATCCGGCCAAGAAATTCCTCACTGCCAAATCCAAGTCCCTGTGAAAGGCACCGCCCAAGCCCCAGTTATTGGGGAATAATGACGTTAAAACCAAAAAAGAAAAAAAAAGTTATTTTAAACCAGTGGTATAGGCTTAAATTTTCTTGGAAGAATTGCAAATTGAAAATATTTTCTATACTTTTGCTACTACTGAAAGACATGAATGTTAAGTCAAAATTATTACTGGAGGGTGTTGAACCTAAAGAAGTATCTGTAGTGGATTGTTTATGAATTAAAGCTTTAACTACAACTGTTTTGAAATGGTTACAATCCAGGGTTTCATGTAGTTGAAATTGCTAATGACATATAGTTAGCTTTGTGTACACAATGTGATATGTTTATTTTGATAAAAAGCTATTTTTGCATTTATGGAGGTATTGATAAAATGAATTACTTCACTTTTTTAGCCATTTCATGACTAAATTTACTGAAATATCCGTGACATATGGTTACCAAATTATGGGTTCAGAGCAGTCCTTTAAAAGTACAGTTCTTCTGTTACAGGTTAAAAGTATTTTTTACATTTTAACCCACTAAATTTGTGAAGTCCCATTCAGTTATTGGGCAATATCTCGTGCATATGAAAAAAACTAGTGAAGCAGTTTACAGTTATTGGAAACCTCCATCAACTTTCTACACAGGATAATCAGAACCAATTAATATCCACTAGTAAGTCTTTCACATTGTTTGTACAAAAGTAAGCAGGCTTTCAAGTTCCAAGAGTAGGCTTTCAGTATTATTTATGTCAACTTTGCTGGAAAATCTTAGTATGGAAGTTGTTTTGGATGGTGGGTTTTGAGAGGTGGTCAAAACATACAATTTAATTTCTCCAGCCATTTTTAACCAGAGGAATTTTTTACCAAATGGTACTGGTCACCTTTCCTAGTGGCATTTATTTGCCTTGCAAGTAGTTAATCAGTAACAAAATGAATCAGTATTAGAATTATTGATTATTTCAGACAACAAATCACAATATTTCGTGGGCTGACCTGCACCCCTTAATGCTTTCATTGCTGAGAATTCACCATCAATCTTGGTTTTTGAAATTTGGAGGCACTTGTTGCAAGTGAAGTTTTGTGGCTATATATACTGTTAATGCAATAAGAGAAAATGTAGCTTGTGCCTTTTCTCTCCATTTTTACAGTTGGGTAATTCAAAACCTTTAGTATTCACATTTAAATGACCAGTAGTTTTATAGCAGAAGGATTTGAGTTGCACAGCTCAAGCATATGCTTTTTAAATCTTATGGTATTGAAAGTCAGTCTGTTAAAGTTGAAGACATGCAATGTTTACACCATAATAAGAAATCTGTGGTAGGCAGGATGTGTAACCCTAAGCTTTTGGCAGAAAACAGAGTACTGGATGCAGTTTACTGCAGGTAATTCTATTAACCACAGGATGTTTACAGACAAGAGGACTTGTGGGTTTTGAGAGATGGAAAGCAAGGCTGAAGACAACTGGCTGAAGATTTTCTAGAAACTTGATATGGTGGCTACAGAAAAATGTTGTAGACACCGTAAAATGCAGCCAAAAATTGTATCTATTGCCCTACGTTCAAGGAAGAATACACGTAGTCTTGCAGATAATTGCATTTGGTGGAAAACTAATATAAAGTATTAGCCAAACCCTTGCTTTCACAGATTAATAACAGACTTTGAACGTTATTTATATATACTCCATTCTTCGTGGAGTGAAATTACCAGTTGAAGACAGACTCATTAGCATCATTTTCTTGCTCACTATTTGTCTTTGACTGAGATGGAAAAAGTCATGGTTAAAATTGTTTTAAAATCTCACACCAAAAATTTCGAAGAAGTGGATATTTACAGTTGATGTTGGTAAATACATGTTTTTTAAAGCTTTAATTTCTTACGATAAGGGTTTTCACTGAAGTTATTATGAGTTTATTTGTGTATATATTTGTTTGTTTCAAAGGATAAAATTATTTTCTTATGGAATTAATTTATTTTCTCAGTATTAATCCAATAGGTAGGTAAGGGCACACATTCAAAATAAATTTGATTCTTGTGTTACGTTCCCCTTAAAGTACTTGACATATTTTGGTAACAGGCGTTTTAATCAATTACGTGAAGTAAGAGACACTAGTCTTTTGCGATTCATCAGTGTAATCCTTACACCCTCCAGAGGCTTCAGAGAAGGTCTTATGGTGTCTCTGTAAAAGCCCTAGTACTGCCAAAACTCTCCTTATATGTTTCTGTGGTATTTATTTTCGCTGAAATTGATTTGTACAGGCCCATGTTGCTTCTTTTTGTGTTTCACGACAGGAAGTATCACACGACAGTAATTAGTGATGACCATTGGCCAGATTTTGATACCGGTGTCAACGTCTTAAGCAGAAGTAGCTTCTTACCAGGAGATATGGAGTACAACATACAGACAATATCAGTGAGTAATTTTACTGCATTAACCAGCAAGACAATGTTGATTTTACAAATAATGCGATCAGTTTTGTGATATTAGATGAGATTCAAACAGCAAGACACTTGTTTACTTTGGTTAAGAAGTAGTTTTATTCGCTTTAATGTGGATATGGACCTTCAAGAGTTCTTCTGACCATATAATCTACCCTAAATACTGCTAGAGTTCATTTGAGGTAATTTCCATATTTGTCAAGTGTGGGTTTTTGAAAAATGGTTTTTAACAGGATATCGCCTCTAGTTATATAAAATGTAACAGAGCATTCATAATTCGTAGTTTAGGTCTTTTTGTTGCTTATTTATTGGAAATAGACATCGAACCGGTTGTTCAGCATACCATTACTATTTATATTGAGACCTTAGATCAACGTGTTGAAGACGCTGTTTGAAACGTGCGTTGCTACAGAACAGACACCAAAAAAACTAATAGAGGACAAATAAATGTACAACTGAACAAATTTGAATCAATTAAATGTTTGGGTAAGACAAATTCGTTCTGTTGACAAAAAGAAACTTTTATTGTTTTGATGTAAATTGTCTCTGACACATATAGACGGGAAGATGCTCTACGCCATATTCCTTGCCCAGTCCGAAGTTTGGAAGCTGTGTTTCGGCAAGTGTCACACTCAGTAGGTACTTTGATCAGATTGCAAACTTTAATTCGTAGATTGATTTATTCTACGACACTGATGTAATTCTCTCTATGTTTTCCTAAATCCTATTCCCAAATCACTGTGGCTGGCATTGCGAAGTGTGCTGTGTTTTCTCCTGTGCATCACGTGCCCAAACGACTCCGTCTGGGGTTTGTATATTGTGTGTATAAAAGGTCTCTTAATAACAACCTTCATCCTTACATTTTCGCTCTTTAAATGCATGATATGTGAGCTTATAAACATTTTTGTGGGAAAACACAGTTTTACAGCATGCTGTCTGTCTTTGTGAGCTTGTTTCAGTTTATTTTTTAAAGCTATACCTATTTTTAGAAATTGCTGTTACAGATTACTATCAAACCGGGATCGGACAACAGATGTTTGGATGACGTGGCACAGTTATACTCTTTTTAGTTGTGTTTCCCCTTGTGATATTTTTATGGACGCATTTTCCTTACGTGGTATTTTCTATCCGTTTTTAAGACTTTATAAGTCATCATATAGTGATCCTTTTTCAAAAACAAGGCAATATAAATATTAAAAATTAGCTCACAGTACTTGAATAAATGCTGGTAGTTCCTTCCTAACAGTTTTATACATTCCTTTGCTACATTCATTATGTCAAGAATACTCAATCGTTTGGTAGAATCATGCGTAGTCATACATCGGGGTTTTTTCTTTCCTAACAAAATATGTACCTTTTCCTTTCAATATTTAATTTCTTAGCTTTTTTCATAACTGCCTTTGTCATCCAGTTGCAGTTGTATAATAGAACTGACTGAAATGTTATTTATCACCTGTATGTATTAAGTGAAGAACAAGTTTAACACAAGTTATTCTCTGTGGATTGCATATTATTGTGAATAAAGACCACCTTTTAACTGAGCCCACATTTATGAGTGGCTGTAGGTGGTCTATAATGTACTGTACTTCCATGATGATGCAGCGTTTTTGTTATAATTTTCACATTAAATTTTTATTAAATCATGACTTTAGCCGAATCTTCATCAAGATGGTATCGCAATAGTCAGCAAAATAGAGGGGCAAGAGCGAAATGTGTAAGTATTTTTAACTTAATTATTAAATTGATTTTGAAAAGTTTCTTAAAAATAACCATTAAAAGTTATTCGGCTACATTGCCTTATAGCAAATAAAGGATGTCACAGCTAAGTGATTCAGATTTAATATTTGTTGTTTGCAGTTGGGCTTATGTCCTTATGTAAGCCAGACTCCACCTCCTTCGGATATCTGATTATGCTGGGTTTTATTGTATAAAATTGCAGGAGTGGCCAGCGTTCCAGGAACATTACAGGAGTTTTTCTTCAATAAGAGACTTGGTTTAACTGTTTTCAAGCTAACGTATACATTCATATGAAATTGCAGGTCATAATTTTTGCAATGATGCTTCTTGTATGGAAGATGTTACAAGAACGTGAACAGAGATCTGTACATTGCCAAGAACACACTGCTCAATTTACGCAACACAAGTCCTTTTTATGAAACGTTCATATCTTACGTAAACATAACGCAGCGCAGTCGGTTCATTAGCACCCACTGGTAAGGCCTAATGTCAGAGCCAGGAGGATTTTTTGTTAGCATTGTAATATATTGAAAAAAGTAATGATCTGTTTAGTTTCATTTTGGCTGTGCCCATTTGTCAGGTGACACACCGTATCTGTTGGTGTTGGCGATTTCTTTTATCCGTTTGGATAGGGATGCTCTAGATTTTTATTTTTGACAGCCAATATTCATTGGGAAGAATGTGTGATATAGACTAATAGAACAGGTGCTCAGTCGTAACCGTACAATCTCTTTAATTGATTTCAGAGTCGATATTCATCAGTCAAATTATTTATGCGGACCAACTTTTTTATATTGGTGCTTTTAAACCCTCGTCACCCCCAGGTTGACAACCAGAGGGGCATTGCCCTATATCTTTTCTTGCTTTCTTCGTCAGGCTAAGCTGATTTTCTGTGGAAGCTGAACAAGCAAACTGACAGTCAAATGGCATCTTTCACAGCATGTAGCATCTTACATATACTATATAATTTAAGAAAGAAATAGTGAAGATTGGCCACTCTTAGAATCGAACTCAAGAGCTATACCGCCATTATCTAATCCTCTATCTATCCATCTATCTATCTATCTATCTATCTATCTATCTATCTATCTATCTATCTATCTATCTATCTATCTATCTATCTATCCATCTATCTATCTATCTATCTATCTATCGATCGATCTATCTATCTATCTATCTATCTATCTATCTATCTATCTATCTATCTATCTACACTACGTATATATTTCACTTTTCTTATTTATGTGCACGGTTGTTTACGCGTTAGCGGTGTGTGTATTTTTCTGTAGTGTAAAAATACAAAGAAATGAAAAATATGTGTACACCGAACTGAACTCGAGCCAATGCTTGCGGCTGAAATAGCCATGTTTGGATAAGTTATTCTTGCCTCAGACAGTAAGTCGCTGTTTTTTGTGAGACACAACTTTATATTCACATTTATCATGAGATGGGCAACAATAGGTACCTGACGAAAGAATGTTGACTACGAAGTGAAAAGTATGATTGCACATATACCTGGTTACAAATGTAGCTTCCATGGTTCAGATGGTTGAGCTTGAAGCTGTTATTCTGAACCGAACAGAGTTTGAACCAGTGGCTTTGAAATTTATAGCCACTGGTTCGAACTCCGTTGGATGCAGACACATTTTTCACTTGTTTGTAGTTTTGAAACTGTGACTTTCTATTTTTTCGTCCCTTTTTTAGGCTCCAAATGTACAAAGTATCGGCAGAAAAGCATTTTAATATTAGTCTTCGCCATTTATATCCAGATTTTGTATTAGACCAGGTAATGTTAACTGCTATCTTTTTATCGTACATTAAACCAGTTTAATTCGTAGCTGCCCTTAATCGAAATCCAAAAATTTTTGCATCGGGTCTTCGATCCTAGGTAGGAAGACCCTCTAGTTTGTAAATCTGTTTAATTTCTTTCTCTTAACTAACTAATCTACTTGATCTAGAGTCTAGTATAACATTTTCTACTTTTTTGTTAGTGATACTTTGTTTCAGGCATACGGATACTTTATTTTATTCCACGCATTTGTTCTGTGCAGTATATTTTGCCTCGGTTTGATGCCCATACCTGAAAGGTTTTTTGGAATTAACCTTTTGCTGTTACGATTATCCCTTTCAGATTTCGTCAGTTTGCTGGAATCCCCATCATCACGATAGAAACACTGTTCTGTATCCTTTTGAAAAAATTAAATGACTTTTTCCCATGTACTACTTGCTTTCAGTTGTGATTTTTTCCCCATTATATGGTGTTCTGTCATTGGGCGTGTTCTATGCTCTGCTTTGAACAATTTTTGTTGTTTTCTCCAACCATAAGAGCACTTCCATTTATCACTGTTACTGAAAACAGGATTTTTTTGTCCAACGCAAGCAGGCTATTCGAAAATTGTTTGTTTCGTTTATTTGCAGCCTCTTGGAAAAGCAGAAATTGAAGAATTATAAGTATATATATATATATATATATATATATATATATATATATATATATATATAGATAGATAGATATAGATATAGATAGATATAGATATAAATATAGATAGATATAGATATAGATGATCGAAATATCGTGAAACTATTAGTTGCAATCAGAGCTCTTATATTTCGTGTTTTACCTTTTGTATATTGCTCTGCTATATGCATTAAGCACTTTTTTATAAGAAAACACAAAATTACAAAAATATATAGATATAGATATAGATGTCAGTGTATCATGTCACAATGTTTGAAGGTCAGAAGGACAAGATCTACGCAACAGGTTTGGTCTAAGCAGGTTTTCCCCAATTCACGAAAATTTGTTGTGTTAAAACACTGAAGATGTCCAGTACTCCTCTAAACGACGATGTACATTTTCCGCCTAAGCCATTACTTCACTGCATGTTAGCACACTAGCAATTTCTGTTACCTTTTTTCAGCATTACTTCAAAAAATGGATACTGATATTTTTGTTTACATTTCTGATAGAACAGAGTTTGACAGGCCCATTTTTGTGAAGCAGCCCGTCAGTTCTTACATTTGGTGTTACTGTGCTTTTTTGAAGTGTATGTCTGACCACATCTTAGTACCGTGCCTTATCCTATCAATTTCACTGTTTATTATTGTTAATAACAAGTTTTGATGATCCCGTATGCAATGTACTGCTAACATTAACTTTAATGATGGTGTGCGTATTTGTGTTTGAATCATTCGGTTATACAAGGATACTTCTTAACTTACCCCCAAGATTATCTACTTTGCTTAGTGGTGGTGGGACACTGTTTCTGTATTCCTTTAATGATTTTCAGGATAACGAAGAAGATAGCCCATTAGCATTTCGTATGTCTCGTTAATGCTTTTATTCATTTTTATACCGTAAATTTTTATGAGAAATTTGCACAAATGCTATGACAGACTGTGCAGCCGGTAACGGGGTTTTGGGCAGAAATGACTTACTATTGTTACAGTACTTTTAAGGTGAATAGCATTGAGTGCGTTTTTATAATTCAATATTCGATAAGTACTTCATGCTGCTATAAGAATACCTAGCGTGATAAAACTTACGTTTTTCCAAATGAACGGTTTATTTGGGCTCGCACTTTTGATCGATAGATTCGGTGTTGAAGGGATTCTCTCAACTGAGCCAATGAGACAAGGAAAAATACACATACGGAAAACTTATGTTTGTATGGCATCATATTTTGAATAGAACAATGAAAAATATAGTTCGCTAAACGATTTGAAAAAACATTTTTGCATTTATAAGTTAATTTTTTTCATCAAATGGATGCACATAGTGATAACATAGAAAAAGATAATATGTATTGTTTCTTTGTCTGTAAATCAAGGACTGTTTTGATTAAGCGTGTTGAAGTTGTTTTCTCAGAGAGAACCAAGTAGGGTTTCATGGGTGTTCCGTTTATTAATTCCAATTTAAAACTACTTAATTACATTAATCTTTGTCCTCGGCAGAATTAGTCTACTGCTTGAAATTAAAGTTGACCCTGATTATACTATTGATTGTAATAATATTTTTATGATCCTCCAATCCTTTATGGGCGTTTGTGATGTTGACTTTACTGCACTACATTTTTGTGATATTTACGTATCTATCTTTCTTGTGCAGTGTGGAAAAAATATCTCGCTATACCAGTTTGCCTTGATAGACACCCGTCAAAACTGTGCTTCGACGGTTCAGGCATTGTGGCTGGTAGCAAGCATTATATATACAAACATATTGCAGTTCACATTACTACTGCAGACAATGGGGTAACCAGAAGAAACATAAATACCAGTTAAAAATTAATCAAAAATGTAATATTTTATCAAAATATATCGAGTTTTTTAAACTTTAGGGTGCTTGACATATAAAACATAATATTTGTAGATACATTGAGAAAGTGTAATTTGGTAGCTGACTGTCTGACTCTGCTTGCACTTGAGAATTCACCTATAATACATGTTAAGGGGGTTCAAAAAAGGCCAATTTTCCTTTTCTGATCTTTTCAACCAATTCCGGTTTCACTGAAAACCCGATGTCGAGTTACTAGTGTGTCAGTTCATAACTTTTCTTTTCCTAATGAAATGGGGTCAAGTTCTGTTGGTTGGTTATCGTGGTAACAATGGCGACTAAAGCTGAGAGGGTTGGTGTCAAGTATACGGCGAACCCAATCGAACAATAAACGTCAGTAACAATAAGAAATGCGCTGGAATCACTGATATATTGCAGTTTGTTTACGAGTTCGGACGAGATACGATATTGTTTTTGAAGATTCTAAAACAATGATCTCAAAAGTTATTTGAGAGCAAACTTTTTCAAACCCGCAAACAGAAACAGGTTTCTACAACGGACTTTTTCCGGCAGTAAAAACTGCCCTGTTGTGTTTCTGTGTAAATCCCAGCTGGAGCTCCAAAATGAATAATAGAACGATTTTAATGTAATTTGTTACGCCTTTTGAAACTTATTTCGAAATTAACAGGACATGTTATACCCCGTGAAGTTGTTTTTCTTTATTCCACTTCATGGGCCATTTTGTGAACTGCTTCAAGTGTGTGGAAGATTCGTTAAGTAAAGCCCGTTTCTTCGGTTTTGTTGAAGTTCCATGGTCCAAGAGGCAACAGCACATACATATTTGTGCAGTTAACTGTTCTATCTTTTCGGGTCATTGCAGTCTGCCTCTGCTACCCTTTTAATGGCGTGGATCTGCACTTGGCTTCCGATATCAGTATTTGAGAAGTAAGACATGATATATAGATATTATATATGTAGATAAATAATTTATATTTATATATATATATAAATATATATGCGAGCGTGTATATAATATAGGAAAAATACACTTTCTTTGCGACTTGCAAATACAGGACTTCACATGAGTGTAATCTCAAAGTAAGATAAATGTAGCGTGACAGCAGAAGGGACCAAGAAACTAGTGATTTTTGTTGCTTTTAATAGTTGGATAAACAGTTGTTTAATTTTTAAAGGGTATTCTCTTGTCTATTGTATCGTTGTAGGACATGAAAGGTACAAACCACGTATTGGATGCATCTGGACCGCGAAATGGAATCCTAACCCCTACTATCAGGAATTGATTGGGCTTGGTAAATATATTTTTACTTTTTTTTATTGAGTAAGAATTTCTGCTGGACCAGTATTTTGATTTTACAAAAGATACACAGCTATCTTGAATTAACAGAGACTCTCTGAAGCCTGTTTTTCTCATGTTTTTTGAATTTTTTGTTTGTCGAATAAAATCACTTTATTTATATTTCTTTTCCTAATAATCAATTCACAATAAAACAAGGGAAAATATATGCTTTTCTCCAATATACGGCCCACTACTTTTTGTTACTTAACTTATGGGTCTGATGGCTGGTAATAGTAAAGAGAAATGGTACTTTCTTATAACAACAAGTATTTTATGATTTACTATTGTAAATGTGCCTGGTTATCATGAAGGAAAAGAAAGTATTTTTATTAGAATTAGTTGGGAGAGTGGAGATACGGTTTAATAATGCATATCTTTTAGCTAACCACCACGTTTAAACTTGAAAATTCTGAACTTTTTGGACTCAGAGGATATGCATATATGAGCCATAGACGTAAGAGCTTTATCATTTTATGACTCCTCGAAACAGCTCGATCCCTGCCCACGCGTAGGTCCGCACTACCAAGGTATAATAGTAGCCGTACCCACATATTTCAGCAGCCTGGCGATGGGAGAAGTATTTCTCGAAACGTATCTCAGATAAAGCTTACGACTCAAGACATGATACATCTAGGCCACCTTTAAAGTTTGCTTGAATTTGCCTCACTGGTAGAAAGGAGAATTTTACCGAGCTAGAACAGACTTGGGTAATTGTTGCCTTGGAACGTCATTTAGATGGACAGACTTGTTAATTCAATATGCTACTATAATTAACTGTCTTCAGAGGCAGATATTTTCATACCTCTCATACCTTAATTATAGATAAATATATCCGCCACATTCTTCATAATCAAATCTGTTACCCTTCAGTGTGCTAAACTGAATTCTGACAATGGCAGTTTTCACCTATATAATTCTATTGTTTTGGGATTTTTTTGGTGGTAAAAACAGAAAACACGTAGGGAATACCAGAATTTTAGCCTGCGTGCATTGTGTTATAAGTAGCCATGACGTCAAATTAGTCATAAAATACACAAACAGTAGTTTTCAATTCCTTAATGCTATATAGAGTCGTTTATTATTCTTAAAGTATTCTTACATATCAATAGTTAATTATTATAGTAGTGTTAGCTATACCTTAAGTCAGTGGTTCGGAAATGATGTTGTATGCCCAATTGTATTGGTTAGAGGACTCTAAGTTTTATCGGCAAGAGCTTTAGATTCGCTTTATTTTTATCTACTTTGGTTTCTTATATTGTTCATACAAACTGTGGGTTTACACTGGTCAAAAGTACACAACCAGTTCCCAGTATTTTAAGCGGAAGACAGTGCAAGGTAGTTATGTCAAGCCTAGATTATTTTTTCTCCAATTTTAGAGCATGGGGTCCCTGAATTATTTCCATTTTTATTAGAATTTCTCAAATATCCCTTACTGTAAGGATACTCTCGCCGCAAACGACGCTCGCTGACGTGCTAGTATTCCGAATTTATGGGAATTATTACTACACTGCCAATTAAAGAAATTCTTTGGAGAGAGAGCAGGGGAGAACCCATTGGTAGTTTGCGGAATGTTCTGACTTTGACGCTGGATGGGCAGAACTTTAGAAGTGATGTAGCCCAGGTATTACTTAATTATATGCTTGCTATAAAGCTTTTTTACGTTCATTAGAGTTAGGAAAAAAACAAACAAGCTACTATTTAGTCGATAAAATTGACATGTATGGACTACCATAACCCAAGTTTACTTCCATCGTTATCAATGGTTATTCAAAGCGATTTATTTTCAGCCAGGCTTTGTATACAGAAATCATTAGGAACTGTAGAAGTATGAGTCATTTCTGAATTATTCATATCACAGATAAGTTCTCTTTTTGTACCTTATTGGTATTATGTCGCTTCATTTTAGCGAACACTACATGAAAATGTAAAACCTACACATTTTGAAAGTCACTCTTTTTTGCTTCCCTGCAGGTACATATAGTGGGTTTGCACTCCGCACTATTGGTAACTGGAGAAATGAGAAAGTTATACAAATGGGGAGTGATGTATTTGCCATGGACTTTGGAACAAAGGTATTTACAGTTTCCTTGCCTGTTGCGAGAGACTCAAGATTTTGGATGGTTCTGCGACAAAATCCCCTTGACACCTCAAACCCTGTTCAAAATTTTAGTGTAACATGGGGTACCAAAGTATTAAGTACTATTCTGAGTAAGATTTAGTAGCTAAAACCAAACTAGTCCACTATTCATCTCCTTTACAGGAAACGCCGGATTCAAACATGATTGTGAGAATTTACTATTTTGATGACCTTGTCAACGAGGACCTGGACTTTTGCTTTTCACGCAAATTGTTTCCAGCATTGATCGTATTCCAGCGAACTGCTCCATTCTTTAATAACATTTGCTTTATGCACAGATGATTTTCGATTTTAACTGTCATTTCGTCTTTGTATCATCCCATGCACTCAGTGATAAACAATGTATTACAGTAGATGAAAAGTGCTTTATGATATATATATATATATATGGCCATATATATATATATATATATATATATATATATATGGCCACTAAATTAACTACTGGTGCATACAACGAAGTGCTGAGTCACGATTGTTTGTTACAGAATGAAACAATTGATTGAAATTGGAATCCTTGTTTGTTCGACCAACTGGAAAGCAAATTTACATTCTAATATTTAATAAAATTAAATAATTCGTATATGAAACAGCCGTCATAGTATTTTGTACTTCTATCCTGTGCTACCTACTTTGTTGTCTGGGGGGGGGGGTTGGCCCCGCGGTGTTGTCCAGATATTATTCAGTTGACAGCATATTTGATGTAGTACTCATTTTGGCTGTATTTTGCCGATATTGCTACTTAGAGTTGATACAGGTGAAACGAGAGTGATATATTTTATTTCGATTCATGAGTTTGGACACCCGGAATTTTGCTTCATGAGGCTGAGAGCCAATTATTTTGCCAAAGTCAAACCGGTTTAGTAGCTTACTATCTGAACTTTGTTGTAAAATTAATGTTATCAGTTACAAATTACAAATAGAATGGTCTGTAATAGCGTATTCATTTTTGGTTTGTTTTTAGGGTGTATAGTATGCTTAATATGTTTTTACTTTTTAGAAGAACCGTTCTGAAGAAAATGAAAACTTGTAAGATTTTTTTTATATAATAGAGGCCTAAATTGCTTAAGTTTAACCACCCCCAGGGATAGTGAAAAATGTACTTGTGACAAAGTTGAAGCACCCAGCTTAGAAATAGGTGTATCGCCTTTCGGGCATTGCTTTATGTTGACCAAATTTAGTGACCCCAAAGCTGCTGCGCAACCTTGTGATTACAATGCAAGAAAACTAAGTTGAACTATTCTTAGTAATTCCTGTCAGTAAAGTGCCCCACAACCTGAAGCCTTTTATTTGCGGTCATTGCGTCCATTGTTTCCATTTTGCTTCACGTGCTAGGTCTAGAATTTCATTTCGTTGGTTAATATTTAACGATATATTTTCCCATGTCTCCTCGTGTCATGAGAACACATTTATTATTTGTATTTGTTTGATTTTTGTATCATTAACCCTACCCATCTTTTACCTTTGACATAGTTTAAACCTTTGAGGGTTTTGTAATTAATCTGTGATGAGGTGCCTGTAAGAGTACATGTTCTAAAGGCAATAGCTGTTCCCAAATGCCTTGCGTGAACTTTGACACCCAGTCCTTGGAAGAATATAGTTAAAAAAAAACATATTGTCCTCTTGTATAGGACTTTAGAAGCTCACAATTTCAAGGGTCAACCAAGAGTTAAAATAGAAAACGGAAAGATCTTCCGTATTTATGAACACAGACTGAAATTTTGTATTTTATTGGAAAATCGGACAGACCCTGTGTTGTAATTTTTTTAATTTTACAGTTACGAATGAAGTATTTTGACCTTCTCATTTATTTTATTCCATTATGGTCAGATAACATAAAGTAAGTATTTTTCAGCATATGTTCTACCATTCTTCAGCTTAAACGTCAAAGTTGATGCCATCTTTGTATGCAGTTATCTTTCCTTTTGAAGTGATTGGTGCTCTACTCAATTTTTCTGATCAAGCAGCCACTAGCATTCGGAAACTGTGCGCCAACAGACATGCATCCCGGAAAGAAAATTTACTTCGTTATTTACCCATCTCTAACTTTTTAAAAGTTGCACAGTTAGAACATTTACAGTTGAGAACGTTTTTGTCGTGCAACTGAAATTTTTTCAGCGATTGGAAGTGGTACACAACGTAATTTTTTTGCATCAAATAGAGTTGTCGAAAATTCTCAACCTGAGATCAAGTGAACAGCTTACCGTATATTTTGCCTGAGTAAGATTACTGAATCTTTCATCAGTATTGATGAAAAGAGTTTTATTTACTATTTATATTTGATTTTGTAGAGTTCTACGTTGTTCTGTGGAACAAGAAATGGAAAGATTTGTATGTTCGATCTTCGTTCGATAAATACATGGCCTCGAGATCATGCAATGTTCGTACTAAATATCGGAAAAACACTTGATTGGATTAAACTGACAAAAGACGAAGAAAAAATTATTGTTAGCACAATGGATGGAAGGGTAAGTTTTTGTAGTGTTCGAATCTAGCAGGCATATTTGTGCGTTATCCATTGACTGTAACAATCCCCTGCCCACGTAAGACGTTCCAAGTACTAGTCCCACCAGAACTCATATTGTATTTTGCCCAGTTTGATGTTTCATTTAAATTAGCATACTATTGTCGTGGTACATGCCATAAGTAGATGTAAGGAAGGCATGGAATTAATAATTTGAAAAAAAAATTATCAACTTATGCAATTTACAACTGTATCTATCAATTATATATAAATATAATTTTATCTATTATACAATAATAAATAAAATTTATTTATTATTGGCATAAAACAGGTATTTTAACTTTTATCAAATATTTTTGATAGTGGTGTTGTAAAATTACAATAAACTTCAATGTCAATGTTTCAATTAATGTTTTTTTCCATAAGTAGTTCTCAAGAAAATTATTAGCGCCCCTTGCGTTGTGGTAACGATCGTAAAGGCAGATTTTATGGTGAAAGTAATTTAATGCTTAGGTAAGATACTTTCACTATAGTGTTTGCTTGATATAAAGGTCAATGAGTTTTGAGTACAACGATGAAAAGTGTTGTAGGAAACATGAGTTGTCAGTAGCAAAAATGTCTTTTCATTGGTTGTACTTTATCCTACTTTGTTGTTAAGTGGTCCTTTTTTGTTGTTGTTTTGTTCTGAAGCTTGAGTTATGGGATTTAAAAATGCAAAGATGTCTTAGCACATGCAGTGGTCATCAGAACAGTCATTCTCGGCTTTCGCATGGTTTGTCACCGGATGAAGAATTTATACATGCAGGTAACGTACTGATTGAAAAGGGGTACTTGAAAATTTTAGTATATTCCTTAATTTAAATATTGATTTTGTACAAATATGGTAAATGCTTTGTTGTAGATTTTCAAATTCCAAGCAAAGATGACAGTGTGATGTTAAATTTTATTTTAATCGTTTTTTACATAAGGAATTTGTAGAAATAATTTATAGGAATAAATATTCACCATTAATTGAAATTTGACGAATCCTGGCTGTCTTTCTGTAGTCCTTATATTTTAGCTAAACAAAACATTTAAGTGCCTCTGCTCGAGTAAGCACATATCTGAAAGTCTTGAGCTATTATTGGAATAAAGTAATTTTTTTGGAAGTATTTTTGTTACTTTGATAGAAACCCAGCACATTTTGTGCCCCAGTAAATCAAATTAGACGTCGCTTTTTTACGGAAGAAAATTAAACGACTTTTTTAAGTAAAACTTTACTTTACCTTGTAAAGTTTTACTTCAATACATTAAATTCGTACACATCGAATCCTCAGCGACGTGAACTTCACCTCTTCTTTGCCTTACCAAAAGATCTGTATTAGCAACTGCAGAAGTGCTCAATGTACGAGTATACAATGAGTGATACAGTCTGGTATTATTTTCAGGAAAAGAGGAATACATCATAACAATTGTTAACAGGGAAACCGAGATTGGAAAATTCTGACGATTGGTAAATGAATCAAAAAGTTCAAATTTTTTACATGAAAAGACGAAGACAGAATCCCTAATTTATGGAAATTATTGTCAAATGCGAGGAATGAAATTTGAGTAGTATCTGCTTGTTGTGTCAATCAGGCTCAAAGATATTTCTTGTTGTGATTTTTGATGCTTAACTGAATTGAAAAGAACGCTAATAGAAAAGTTATAAAAATCCTGTCCTTACGTTTACATCTTCAAGAAAACTACTTCCCAGAATTTTTCCTGTTGTTGTTGTTGCTGCTGAGTCAATTTATAACGCTATGGCGAAACTAATATTTCACTGCTGTTTTTCTATTTAATATGATCGATTTCGAGGGTTTGAAATTGAAATCCGAAGGACGTTGTAACTGTGCCAACATTTTGATTAGCAATAAAGGACAGCTGTAAGACATTTTAGATCGGACAGTAAGGAAACCAAACTCAGTTGAAGCGCGGAGAGGCTTTAGTGACCAACTGATGTATATCGTCAGAGCAGTTAAAGTTCTATGTGCACTTATTATTGTGCCCTTGCAGTCATTTTAGTCAAAGTGCCTGATCTTGAATCTAGATGTATTTATATGTGTTTTCTTGACCCACTATTTAAAGCACCTTGGTACTGGTTTTTTATATTAGTTTGCCTTCTCGGAATCTTGTTCGATTATAGAGGCTATGTCTTGTGCTAATGACAGGGATGTGGAGACCCTTAGCTTTCCCAATAACTGTCTGCTGATTTCATTCTTCACCAGAGAAGTTGATTACAGGTTTCCCACCGAACTGACAGTTTACGAGAAATTTACTCTGACTGCTTTCTGGCTTATAATCTCCCGCAGATTGCCGATTCTCAGACCATATTTCGTGACAACAATACTCGTACACATTCATTGCTTGATCTATTTCTTTATCTTTACCCGTGTATTTTCATGATTTTTTCAAATTTTTGTTCCGTTTCAGTCGGTGAAGATAAGATTGGGAGAATTTGGCAGTTGAATAGTGGGACCTTGTTGAAATCTATCAGGTATAATGCTAACCTAATCGATAAAACAGTCAATCCATGCATAGTGTTTGGAAATAAATGGGCAAGACGAAGTGATATGCCAGGATATATGTTTGGTGTTCAAAATTCAATTTACTTTTATCATGTTTAATAGTAAAGACGCATAATGCAGTCAGTGAACAAAGACTTCATTCAGGACATATATGAAAGTGGTCTTGAGTAGGAGATTGTATTTCTTCACAAGATCATGTGTATGCTGAGGGATAAAATTTGTAATAACTATTTTCCTTATTCACTACTTAGATGTAATATTTGAAGGAATTTTGTAAACAACAATAAAAGCCAATATGAAAAGTTCTGATTGTTGGGTTTATTAATTGGAACCAAATGAGAAATTAACCATATAACTAAGCAACCCATAAATGATGCGAAAATAACATTTGATACGAATAGACTTACGGAAATGAAATTTGTTGGCCAGTGGTTGCGTATACAAAATGAATGTTACGTACGATCAGAATTAGCATGAATTTTAGAAAATGCTTAAGAAAGAACTTTGTCTATAAATGAGTTCTGCTAACAGGTGATGATTAGCACTGTTTTTACTGTATTTGTCATGTGGGTATATGATTTTACTAATTTAGTAACAAATTATTAAATAAGTAAAAATAGTATATTAACGGAGCAGAAAGAATTAATCTCCATTAGATAGCTCGTATTTATTTAGGTATACAATAAATTTTAGTTTGACCCATCTTCATTTTTGACCGGTTAATTTACCTGTCTTGACTTATATTTATACGACTTGGCCAAATTCAAGCGCGTTAGTCTTTCTTTCAACTAAGATCAATTCCTACAGCCACTTCTTGCGGATTTGATACCATTATTGCTGCCAGCTTTTCATTAGCAAGCTGAAGGAGTGTTTTTCTTACAGAAGCTGAAGTAGTTGATAGTGATTAGATGGGTGGTACTCCTCACCCATATAGTTCATGTCTTACAAGTTTAATTGGAAGAGATCTTCCGTTTCGGCACACCATAATGCTTTTGAAGAAATTGTGAAGGTAATAATTCGTCTATTTGTATGTTTTGTATTATTTATTTTCGACCTTACTTCTTTTCACGCATACTAAGTGACTGGTGGTTGTCATTGAAGGTTAAAATTTATTTTGCTCCGATACCATTAATAGGCCTAAATTGTTACCGTGTTGGCGCTTGCTTTTTTGCTCCTTATTGGTTAATTTTCAGTTTTGCTGGACATATTAAATCCAAAAAAAAGCAGCTAGTCAAGGTAGGCTTTGGTTCTAAATTTTAATTGTTGCCCGACGAATTTCGATAAACCATGTTTTAGTTTTCCCCATAAAGTTCTGTTGGGTTTTTTTTTGGTCATTTTTCGTGGCACATTTACTACTTACGAAAGTAAAAGTTCCATAGCAGTCTATTGTAAAGGGACAGTCCATTGAGACTTGCGAGACGATTTCTAAAATGTGTGTTGAAAATATTGAAAGTTGGAGATTTGTGAACTTGAAATTTTCAAATCAAAAGCCGAAACCGTTGTAGTCATTATATGGACCCAGATTTTAAAAGTGCGTTAGTGTTTAATGATATTTGATAAAAAATTGATTAATTAATAATAGAGAATGATATATATAAATAATATGTAAAAATAATTAATAGTTTTTTGTTTTTCTGTCCAGAAAAGCGAATTAAAGTAACGTAAATTCCGTTCTGTAAAATAGTATTTGTAGCTTGTGGAGGAATTTTAACTTTTGTGATGTCAGATTTGGCTTACCGGGTAATTGGAAAAAATGGAATTTCCATAGGATCATGTTCACCATGACGACATTTTATCTCCTAACAATGCTCCCCAGAAAATTCAATGCCAAAAGTAAGTCTAAACTTTAACGTAAAATGAACAGGCATTCCTTTTAGGTATTGTAGCTCTATTTCTATGTGTCGTATATCGGTAAGACGACACTATAAAGTCATTTTTGAATTAAGTGTGATTAGCAGTTTTTAAATTTTAGGCAATGTAACAATTCATTCCTTAGAATTCACAACTGGAAAGATTTTTGAGCTGTGTATGGAGAGATTCACTTAATCAATTTTTTGTGAACACCTTTCATGAACGGTCCGTAGTCTTCATTGGGGTTATAATTGTGTTTTTCGATTGAAAAAGTATAGTAATTACTTTTTCAAATGTTAGAAAGTTTATGGCATTTCAAGCCTATAATACAGCTATCACGAATTAGGCAATTTTCTCCTATAAATCTTTTTTACTTTTGTGTTAGCAACAGATTTTGATAGAGCATGCGAGAAAGCATGAAAAGAAAAAGATATAAATATATTTTAATAACATTAATAACTTCAGATATTTTGCTTTTTGTTTTTCTTTGTCGATTTATAGTTGTAATTTAAAGGTGGGTCATATTGGTGGGGGAGCGGACATCACTTGTGTATTGAGGCCTCAAGAGGCCCCATACTGCGATGTGGCAGGAGAAAACAGTCATATAAAGAATATTCAACCACAGAAAGCTGATTCACATCATCAATGCGCAAAAAGTTGAGTCGAAGTTCATTCTCATTCAGTAGAATTTTGTCATGACGCTATACATTACAGACTGTAATCAGGTTACAGAGAGGATAAAAACAAAGAATCGGCATTTGAAGGCCAAGCACCGCCCATCAAGCAAGTTAATTGCATATTGGTCAAGCAACATGTTAAAATCACACCACATTGTTTAAAGTGACCAGGAAAGTCGATTGAACGTAGTGTTTGTATTCAATGTCATGTTCAGAGAGATAATACCCGTCCATTTGGTACACATTGCAGTAGATGGAGATGTTAGCGCCAAGGCCGGTAAGGTCAAATATCTGAACATAGTTCGTCCACATGGAACAGAAGAAATTGTAGGGCAGATGTTGAGATTAAATGGGAAAAAGATGATAGAGCCATAGCTATCACATAATATTAACATAATGAAACGGGTCTGAATACAGCAGAGAGTAAACGATTGTACAATTACCCAGAGCGATTTGATTGGAATAGACCCAAGACTTAGAAGTTTCATTCAGCAGATAAAGAATACCCAGATCCAGACCCTTCAGCTTATGCCATATTATTATCTACAGTCAGACAAGCAGAAAAAGATGGCCAAGACCTAACGTCATCCGTGAGTTTGTGTAAATGTACCACTCATGAATGAACATCTGACAGCTGTTCTATGAGGCAGGGTGACAGAGATCGAAGGAAAGGGAGTTGGCCATGCGAGATATAGACAAAAACGTAAAAGGTTTGACTGGTATTCAGTCAAAAGAAGTGGAACAATATATTTCGTCGGTAAAAGATAAGGAATTAAGGAATGAAACTATTTAAAGTGACAGAGCTCGAGTGAAAATGGAGCCAAAAATGACTTTAAGTGACTGTCAGTTCTTGAACCACAGCTATCACAATTAAGAATGTGAAAATATAGTCCTGACTGGCAGGGTTGAAAGACGAGAAACAATGGGCGATAGAAAACAACAGTGATATAGCTTGGTAGAATATATGGTTTAATTATGAAAGATACATTAAAAGAAATTTTTTTCTTGTAAGCTTTGACACCAGGCACTGAACCTAAATTGTGATGCTCATGAACTGGTTACTGGATAATAAGCTGGTACGGATTTCAAACAATATTATTTACCTATCTTTGAATGTGGAATATTTTCCATAATTAAACGGATTGTTCCTTGACTCATTCTTTTTTCAGTGTTAGTTCAAAAGCTGAACATTTACTTCACTGAAAGGTAAGGCTGCCAAGGATGTGAGACTGGATGTACTGTATTGCTAGCAAAAAATTTAATCAGAAAATTAATTTTACGTTCCTTTTTGAAGAAACTATGGATCATTCATTTAGTACGTACGCACAGAAACGCCAATGTTTTAAACCTCTACCCAACCCTCTTGTTCACACCTGTACATTTGATACCCATACGTACGCACGACAATCAAAATAACCCAAAGTTTTATCAATCGGTCTCTCACAGTGTATTACATGAACCACAGTTTTGATGAAAATTGTATGTATGCTATACCAGAAACACTGTTTAAAAATAAATAATTTTATTTTCTGAATCAACAGGTCTATGTAGTACGTAAATAAAGGACATGGAAAATGGAAATTGTATGTAAACTTGTGAAATGACCTTGATTAAATAAGTGGGTTAAATATAAATTCTAAAATGAAAGGCTAATAAAAATTAGCATTCTTCCCATTCGGAAAGTTGAGCATCAAGAAGGTTGCGATACGCAAAAGGTGCATTTCTTTCTGTTTCATCACGTGTTTTACCCATTTTTTCTTCTTCATCTTCGTCACCTGCAACTAGAATATCAACAATTGTATTATATACAGATTTTTTTCAGTTGTTTCTGATCTGGCAGTTTGTGATGGGAAATAAATTCCACAACTATGGTATAATCGTGATGAGACAGTATTTCGTAAAGTTGGATTATAAAGTAAAAATAATAATATCGTCAGTTTCTTCCACACATAGGTCGACCCAGATAGGCACAAGTGGATCTAGTGACTTAATCTTATGGTAGCAAATAAAAAGATCTTTATTTTAGCTGTTTCCGGTAAAGGAATAGTTGCCCTAGAATGAGATTGGTATATTTGGATTTAGCCTGTAAGAAAAGACTGCCTGTCCATTTGCATCGAAAAGGATTGCTGCATGCCCTATCGTGGTACTTAACAGTTTGTAATAAATACTGGGCAGTACGACTGTGCTTTGCGACCCACTGTTACATTTTCTTGTTATCCACGAATTCATCTATGACAGGGATTTTGTCGACGATAGTTGATTACCGGAGATCTGCAAGTGGCTCACTCGTTTTCTTGAAGTTTATGTGTTCACACTCACTGTCTACCATTTTCTTATCGCCAACAAAGTTATTAACAAAGGTGTCGTGTCATTAAATAACTCCACCAAGCTCTTTACGGATGGAGTGGAAGCTGGGATACGGTGTTCAAAGTATAAGCCAGGAGCCAGTGTTTTACAAAAATATACGTCTACGTAAAATATCCTTAAACGATCAATGGCAACAAATGTCTTAAAATATCATGCCATTACAATTGACTTGATTTTTCTATCGTATATATATATATATATATATATATCTGCCATACGTCTAAATTCTTCCAGTTGAAAAGTCTCTCCAAATCATATGCATGAGTAAAAGCATTTGTGTGTTCATGTTTGGAACTGCGAATTGCAATGTGAGTGGGTCCTATATAATTGCATTCGGAAAGTGCTTTTTCAGATGATCCTTTAATTTGATACACTGCATAAACAGAAAGGGTCAATTTATGTTCCTCTGCAATCATAAAGTCATGATAAGGAAGTCTCGTCGCATTCCAGGCACATTTACAATGGAGCTTAACGAGTAGCAGCAGCGAGTCTTGAAGGTTTCTTGGCCTTATCATCAATGGAAATTGCAAATACACACCTTGCCAGATAACGAAGCTATGTCTTTTAAATATTCTTTGATTGCAAACCTAAAATTTCCATTTTTATGTATTTTTTCAAGAGAATAACGGGCTTTTCTTAATTTTGCAGAAACTGAAACCACGCACAGTTTGTCTTCCGTAGTATCACTTCGACGAGATTTAAGTCCTGAATTTAGAGCAGATGGTGACAGATTGTATCCCATTTCTGCATTTCTGAAATATAAATCTATATAATTCAGTTTTACGACACCTGCACCTGCAATGCGACAAACAATGACTAAAATACCTTGCTTAAGTTCTGGAGTACCACCAGTTATTGGTGGCCGACCTCTGCAATCTCGAGCAAACGCCTTAATACCAGCTGTAACAAGGACCTGATTTACTTCTCGCTGTTTTTGGATTCTCTCGGCTACGCTCACCTTATGTTTTCACAATTCCTTTTCTCCAGTTAAAAGTTATTTTTTGAATGCAAGATTTTGCTTATAATCATCTCAATATCCTGTAATTTAATATATTTTTCAGTTGTCTTTGGATAGAGAGTTTAAGTTTTTCTTGTGCTGGCGTGTTATATACTTTCAGGTGCTGTTGTTTCATCAGCATTAAATTTTTTACCAACTGTTTGCACTTCTGTTGATGATGGATTCGAGCTAGAATAACTTTTCTGTTTGTTGCTTCCATCACTTTTCACTATGGACGTAAAATAACTGTTCGAAGTAATTTCCTTTTCTTTTGATGATGATACATATGAGCTAGAGGTCGAAGTGGAGTAAAAGGAAATTCGCCGCAGTTGTGGATGCTTTAATTCGATCATTTAATTTTGGCACATCTTGTCTTCATTTTTAATTCCACTCCATACAGGACTGCATATGCTTGAGATAGCAGACGTTTTCACATTAGACTATACTTCATAGAGTTTTTTAAACGAAGGATAGCGCTTCTCTTTTACCGAGTATGCCCTTTAAGCAAGGAGTAATTACTAACCTACAGGCAAAAAGTAAATCACTGATTTATTGTATAGGGCATTGCAGATAGCAATGCTAAGTGAGATCGATATTCGAAACGAGATCAATACGACTAAACTAAATTATTACCTGCTTGCAGGCGTACATCGCATTGACGTAGATTTTCGTTGTTCCTGAAAACTGATTTTATTAAGACTATGGGAGAAAGATTATTAGGACTATGAACAGAGATTGAAAACATAGATATTCGTCATTACTTCGTTACAACAGATATTTTTACAATTTTCTAGATATATCTGTATGGTACTACATATTTAACTCACAAATAGACTGGACTATATACCTTGAGCTAGGTGCTTGAATAGATACCTACGTAGTAAATGAAAGGCTACCTACAAACAAAGATACAACACAGTAAAAGTAAAGGACCTATGAAAGCTTAAAAAATACACTTTTTTTACCGAGAAATTTCACGTTCTAGACAGAGAAAGAAGAGGGCAATTAAGAAAAATGGAATGCAGTGGAGGAGACAGTGACAACATCAAGCAAGAACATACTTGGTCCATCAACTAACAGCCTCAAATATTTGATCGTACAGGATTCCTTTTAGGAGAGAGGAAGAAAAAAAAGGCAGCAATGAACAGTGGAAAAACAACGGAGAAGCCACAACCCAAAAACAGTCTCCAGAAGCCAACAAGTGCCTGAAAGAAAACAAAAGCCTGACAAAGGTTAATCGGTGCATTAACAGAAGAAGGAAGTATATTGGCTGAAAAGAGAAAAAAAGCAAGTATTTCTGTATTACCACCAACAAGTTAGCAGAAAAATTCATCAAACCAGAAGCTAATTAAAGGCAAAAAGCTAAAACTGCTGGCTTATGCCGAATAACCTTAATAGAATAATTAACCTGATTGAACCAAGGTTTCCTTTTCGGTTACACTTTGGTATATTTTGGAGTGAGACCATAGGGTTTTATATTTTCATACTAGTTTTAGGCCACGTGTTATATTTTTTGATTTTGATATTTTTGATAGGGTACAGGAAGAAATGCTTATTCCTCATTTCCGATAATGTTGTTTATAGCGCCCGCGACAGGTAATAAGCCTTAATTTTGAAGACGACATTAAACGTATTGAACAAACAATGAAGGGGTGCTGAATCTCTACTCAAATCTCATAAGTAAGGTGCTTTGAAAGTCAAATTTTACATCAATGAGAGCAAACAGATTATTCTTACAACTGCCCATATTCTCCAGAATTTACGACTTTCTCAGTAACCACCAGTAAAGGGTAGGAGGCTGCAAATATCTCTTCTGTTTCATAGCTGCAAGCTAGACTGGGAAGTCATGAAACCATCTAAACAAAATATATTCTTTTACAAAGTTCAAAAGAAGATTAAAAGAAGATTCCTTTTCAAAAAGCCTATCAAAATCTCCTTTTCTGCCTACCGTTCATGTAAAGCTGTTGTAAAGATGATTGGGTATAAAGATCAGAGAAACAAACGAAAAAAAGAGCTGAACAGGAGAAAATGATGATTAATAGCAAGTACAGTTTCGGAAAGACCTTGGGCAACTCAAAAAGATGAGGAGAGGTGAAGTGCAAAATACGAAAGTGAAAGAGATAATGGAGCGTTGTCGTATCCGTAAAAAAGCAACCTAATAGTATGCAAGGATGTGGAATAAAAAATTATTCCCAATGGTGCAAAACTTCAATGATATTACATTGAACCATGCAGAACAGACAAAATTGTCTTTGAATCGACTGAAAAACGACTGTTAGACGAAATTGAATAGCAGAAAACCAAAACGATTGCACCAGATTCTGATGAATGAAAATTTTTTGAGCTGATATTTTGGATCAACTGATAAACAATACGAACGAAGAGTGGTTAAAATAATTAGAGAAAAACATTGACGATATATCCGAAAGAGTTATGAAACAAATCAAGAAACCCAAAACTAGAAGAATATTTGGCCAGACCAAGTGCAAGGATTTTGGATCATAAACCTTACATGACAGAACTACATCACAGTTGGAAAAGGTCTCTGAAGATAATCCTGAACTCAGCAAAATCTATAGGAAAGTGAGATTTCAAATTTTAGATCATTTACTTGCCTGCCACTACTTTTAAAGCTAAAACCCAGGCAGAAGAGATATAAAGTCAGACGAAAAGAAAGAACTGCCATGAAAACAAAATAGGATGCAAGAAAAGGAGTGGAGGGCCAGAAAAATCAATTGATAGTTGATAAAGCGATTCACAAAAATTGCAAAAGGCGGCTGACATTATTTTTTTAATGGCACAGAAACCTGTTTATTTTAAGAGCTTGTGGGTGATGTCCAAAGGGGGAATAATCTTAGTCATGATGCAGAGGAAGCCAAGATTTTTTAGAGTAGTATTTGGTTAGCTGGCAAAGGGCATAATGCAAGCAGCAGTGTGTCACAGGAAGTAGAGTAGAGAATGGAGAATGATGAGGGAATAAATGATATAATGATTGACGTTGACTTTGGTTATTGATGCGGAGGCTGTGATTTTGTGGATAGGATTTATGATCACCTTTTGTCAAACAGATTTTACCAGACGAACAGAGATGGTTTAGGAGCTAGTCTTGGGGAACCAAGGGTCAGCTCTTGATTAATAAACCTGTTTTGAAAAATAAGCAGGTGAAGAAGCGGTGTGCTATCCTGTACTGGATTGACTACTAGAAGACGTATGATACAAAGCTACACTATTTGTTTCTTGAGATGTTGTAATTGATGGGGATATAAGAAAGTCTTGCTGAGCCAATAAGGAAATGCATGGGCAATTGAAGAACAGTGTTGACATCAAACAATTAAACACTTGACGAGGTTACATATACCAGGGAATATTACAAGGAGCTTCTTGTTTGTACATTATCATACTGATGCCATTTTCGATGTATCTCAGATGGGAGAAATCTGGGTACGCACTTGCGTCTGGTAGAAACCTAATGCGTCATTTGCTGTTCATGGAAGATCTGAAATTGTTTAGTAGAAATCATAGAGAGCTAAGAACATCACTTGAGATAGTAAAGATTTATTTAAAAGATATAGAAATAGAATTTGGACTAGGAAAGTGTGCGGTGCCAAAGATTAGGAGCGGGGTTTAACATTTTTTAGGGAGTAGTATTACCGAGAAGGGATGTAATGAAGTAAGGTGATAGTGGAATCCCAAAAACATTTTAATGTATGCTAGAAGGTGCTGATATCAAGAGAACTTAAGAGTATTAGAGGACGGTGAATTGCATTGCGAAATCAAGATTGTATATTGCAATCTGGTCCGTGGCATTAAAGTATTTCAGTTAAAGTAGTCAGATGCAGTCCAGAAATCCTGGACTAGTCTGATGGTGTACTGAAGGGGATAGATGCTCAAAGAAGAAAACCTCTCACCGTGATTGGAGTATTTAATAAAGAAAGCAATGTTTATTTATCGTATACGAGAAAGAAAGAAGGCGGAAGGAGACTTATGAGTCTGACAGATTGCAGGGAAGAGCAATTAAGTGTGAGGGAATATGTTTTAACAGTGAGGAATGGATGCTAAAAGTAGTTTCAGGAGAAGGTGAAGTTGGAAGGAGTAAGGTAATAAGAAAAAGACCTTTAATAGACAAACAACTTCGTAACAATTTTTTCTAATGTTATTAAATGCATAGCAGGCAATATGTCTTTTTAGTAGATATTTTTATACCTCGTTGCTGAGTAGGAGCGAGCATTAAGTGAAAGTCTGATAAAATTACAGGGAATTAGGGAAGTTTCACCAATGTGTAGGATGCGTGGCGAAAAATAGAGGCTATTTGGTATGTTTCAAGTAGTTGTGAAAGGCTGGACAAATAATAATAATAATAATAATAATAATAATAATAATAATAATAGTAAAAATAAGTATTAGTACAGCATTCCTGCTCCGACAAAGAGAAAATGTGGTATTATTTATTCAAAAGTGACCTTAAAAGTGAAACGGAGGCCCTTGTTTGTGCCACCCAAGAGCAGGCCATTAGAACAAAGTAAATCAAGTGTAGAATTGATAAAAGTTACAACAATTCTACTTGTAGAATCTGTGCGAAGAGAAAAGAGACAGTGTAACACATAGTTAGTGGATATGAAAAGCTTGCGCAAAAAGAGTACAAGAGAAGACACGATAATGTTGCCAAGAAAGTCCTTTGGGATCTTTGCAAGAAATGGATGGACTGGAGCATCAAGAAAAGTGGCATGAACATACTCCCGAAGGGGCTGTCGAAAATAATGATGTCAAACTTCTTTGGGATTCAAATTTGCAGTATGACAATGTAATAGAGGCTGGGACGCCAGACATTTTATTAATCGATACGAAAAAGAGAAGTTGGATCATTCTGCATATCGCAGTGCCTGCAGATGAGAGGGTAGAGGAAAATGAAAATAAAAAAGTTGAAAAATATCAGGACTTTAAAAGAGAAGTAGCAAGACGTTGGAAAACGAAGAAAGTTCTAGTAGTGCCAGTAGTAATAGCAGCCCTTGGAAGTGTACCAAAAGGATTTAAGAAGTGATTTAGGAAGTTGGGTGTTCCATGTAATATTGAAGATTTTCAAAATACTGCCTTGCTAGTAACAGTCAGAATCCTAAGGAAAGTAATGGAGATGTAATGAAGGAGTACGCTCCCTTGCTAGCCCTTGGTTATTTGTTATGACTCGCCTAGTAAGAGTATAAACAGTAATAAGATCAGCCAGACCATATGCTTAAGTGTATAAATAATAATAATAATAATAATAATAAGGTTCTGAAGGACTGTTAATGCCGAGATGGTTGAGGAAGTTGAGCCTCCGATACCTACAAAATATCTCAATGGCAAGTGTAAAATACAGCCTCTGACAGTCCAAGTCCAACTCCTGGCCTTCACGTGGCAGAACTGTTTAAAACTAACAGGAGAAGGGGCGAAAGGCGAGTATCTGGCGCCTTTAAATAACCAGAGCTCCGGGTAAAACAAGCTCGTTAACGTTGCCAGTAGTTGTTCTAGGAGAAGGAAAATCTCTGATTTCAAAACCAGGGCAGACGGAGCTCTTTAGTTTGGGAAGACAGTCCGTCTAGTGGAAGCTACACAAACAATTGTATGGGTAGATGATACTCTTTAGCCTTGAGTGGCAAATCATCTAGTGGAGGTTACACGATTAATTATACTCGCAACCCGAAGGTACCGTGCCGATATGGGTGAATGGCCACTGCGTTATGAGGTCACCGATCGCGGAACCTGGTAGAAGTGGCGACACTGCCAAAATCAATTGCCTTGTCTAGAGAGCCGGGCAACTCTAGATCGACTTGTGACCCGTGCTTATTTTAAAAACGTTTTATGGGAGATATAGATCAAAATCAATTTCAACCAAATGACATTAATAACACCGAAGAAGGAGCACTCCAGGGAGAAAACGTGGCTGGAAACAGAGCTGTCCCAAATGGAGAGGCCCAAACAAGACACCACTTGTCAACATATACTGATGATGAGAAGAAGTGGTTAGTCCGAGTCGCAGATGAAGAGAGAACTAGAGGTACTGGATTTTTGATGAGACTGAAAAGAAAATGGGACGAAACATTCCCTGACAAAAGTCATGTTTCGAAACAAAATCTCCGTGATAATGCAACCAGATTTAAGAAAGAAATGCCAAATGATGGTGCTTCTGATGGAAGTGGAAGGAGATTAGTACAATTGAATGTACCGAATGTCAGCAGAAAATGGACAAATGAGATGAAGGTAAATCTATTGAGAATAGAAGAATGCGAAAGAAAGAAAGGAAGAGGATTCATGAAAAGAATGAAGGAAGCGTGGGATGAAATCTATGGTGATAATCAGATGAGTGCCCAAACGTTGAGGGACAATGCAGGGAGATTTCGGAAAGACAAATCTTTACTCAATCTCATAGAGGTCAGAGATGGAGAAAACATGGAGCCGCAAGATATTGACCAGAGAAATGTTGAACAAGATAGGAACGAAGAGAAGGACAACATGATTAAGAATGCTGAGCCAGAAGAAAACGACAATGAATTCGGTCAAAATGGTGAAAGTTCGGAAAACGAAAGTGAAAACGAAAATAACGAAGAAGAAGAGACTATGATTTTGAGAATGAGATTTGAAGATGTACTAGCTACACTGACGACGACAACGAAAGAGAGTATTGCAAACAGAGAAAGACTAGTAAAGTTGAAAAAAGGGCTTCCAAAAAAGGAAATTGACACTGCAAACAAGGTGTTAGAAAAGCATCTCACTAACAATGTTGATATCTGTAAAGTGGTAGATGCAGTCTACGCGATGGCAAGGACATTGGAAGAGAGATGCGGAATAAAAAGAAACGGAAAGAGGAAAAAAGAAACAAGTCATCCGAACCAGAAAAACAGAAGGATAAGAAAAAGCGAGGAAAAGATAAAATCATTGAGGCAGATTTTAGCGTGGACATCTAATGAAATACACAGGAGGAAGACTAAAAGGAAATCAACCAGAAAGGAAAAGAAAATACTGCAGAAACTGAGAGAAAGATCTGAACTACAACTTGGAAAACAAGAAGAATTAATAGTGTTGAAAGAAAGTACGCTGGACGAATTAAGATACCGACGCACAAAGCTAAAACATGTTAAGAATAGAGATGCAAAGATACGTAACAACAGAATGTTTCAAGAAGATCAAGGCATGTTTTACAGAAAGACACAAGAGAGAAAACAAACAAAAGGCAAGGTACCTGAAATGGAGAAGTTTGAAGAATTTTGGGCTGGTATATGGGAGGATGAAACTCCAACCCCATACAGGAAATGGATGAAAACAATAGCAAATAAAATAAGAGAAAAGGTCACGGATGTACAAGCCTTAGTAATTGATGAGAAGAAACTTTTTGAGGCGGTCAGAAAAAGAAAGAATTGGTCTGCTCCAGGAATTGACGGCATTCAAAATTTCTGGTGGAAAAAGCTTAAAGGTGCATGGCAATCCATGGTGAGATGTTTCAACCAATGGATTGAACAGCCTGATGACATACCTACATGGATAACACAGGGAAGGACAGTACTGTTACCGAAGTCGGAAGATTTGAGTAACGAGAGAAATTATAGACCCATTACATGTCTTATCACTTGTTACAAAGTATTCACTGGCATGGTAGGAAACTACATGAAGGAACATGCAGATAGGAATAACATCTGGGACAGGAGTCAGCTTGGAACATGTTCAGGAGTCTTAGGAACAGTTGATCAATTGATCATAGATAATGCCATTATGGATGAAGTGAGAGGTTACCAACGAAATGTAGCAGTGGCATTTTATGACTATCAAAAGGCGTACGACATGGTCAGACATGACTGGATTATCAGAGTGTACAGATGGATGAAAGTGCCAGAAAATATTATCAGTGTCATCAGTAAACTAATGGAAGGATGGAAAACTAAATTAGAAGTTACAGAGAATGGGAAAACCATCACCAGCCGTATGATAAATTTTAAGAAGGGGTTTTTGCAAGGTGACAGTTTCTCGCCAATTGGATTTTGTCTGACAGAAGTTCCAGTGGCAATGCTGATTGAGGAAACTGATGGCTACAAAATGGGAAACAAAGATGGCGAAAGAGTAAAAAGAACACATAGTCTTTTTATTGATGATTTGAAGATTTACCAAGAAAGCCACCAAAAACTCGAGATTGTCAACGAGATGATAGTAAAAGCGAGTATGGACACTGGAGCTTGCTATGGAGTAAACAAATGTGCGGAAATAGTCTTCAAAAAAGGGAAAATGGTTAAAGGAGATGGGTTGACAGTGTTGGAAGAAAAGATGGACGCGTTTGACCCAGACAAAAACGAAATTTACAAATTCCTGGGGTGTGAACAAGCGGATAAAATCGATGTAAAAAGAGTAATGGAGAGAGTGAAGAAAGAAATCCGAAAGAGGATGGACCACCTAGTAGGACTTAACCTAAATGATCAAAACTTGATGAAAGCTATAAATTGCCGTGTAATACCAGTGGCAAGGTACGTGATGAATGTAGTTCATCTTGGAAAAGGAGAATTAGACGAACTAGATAAAATTGTGAAAAGTATTCTACGGAGAGAAGGTTTCCATGGAAGACAAACAAGTGATGAGAGATTATACGCAAAAAGGTGCGATGGTGGAAGAGGGCTTAAAAGTTTCAAAGACGTGTATGATGAGACCAAAACAAGAGTAGCATGTTATATGGCAACATCGACTAACAAATGGATCAGGGTAGCGTGGAAACATGAAATGAATAAAGAGCATTCCTTATTAAAGAGAGATGCGGAAGCAGCAGTGAAAAGGGTGGCTGTAGATGTAACATTTGATGAAGGACATGTAACAATTTGTAAAGAGAGATTTGATGATTGGAAAGAGGCGTGGAAAAAGCTGAAGAAGCAGTTACATTCAGGACAAAAAGGAAACCGCGAAATAAGGTTAGCAGAGAAACCACTGCAGAGCGAGATCACATTGAGATACGAGAAGGAAGATTACGTATGGTTAAAGTGCAATACAGATCCAAGAAAAACGGCATCAATATTCACTTTACAGGAGCAGATGGTGGAATCAAGAGCGTGGAAGAAGTTAAGAGGACTCATTGATACCGATGAATGTAGGTTGTGTGGAGAACAGCGAGAGACAATACAGCATCTCCTGTCTGGATGTAAAAAGCTTGCAGGATCAGAATACGTGAAACGGCACAACAATGCACTTAAAGTTTTGGCAGTTAAATGGGCAGCGGAGAAAGGATTACTTCCAGAAGGAACGAAGTGGTACACCCAGAGATGGGAAAAAGGTAAAGTGTTAGAGAATAAAGGCAAGAAGCTGTATTGGGATTGGGAACACCGAATGAGAACGAACTGCACCGCGAGGAGACCAGATCTTACCTTAGAAGATGAAGAGAAGAAAACAATTTTGCTAGTCGATATGGCATGTCCAAACGAAATGAACCGACATCTTAAACGAGAAGAAAAGATTAAGAAATACGAACAATTATGTTTTGAGATACGTGAAAGACGGGAAGATTATAACGTAAAAATGATTCCAATAGTTGTTGGATGTCTCGGTGGAGGAATGAAAGAACTAAAAATGGACATTCAAAAAAATCTTTGAGTTTGATAATGAGAAAGAACTCCAAACATTATTGAGAGAAATCCAAAAGACAGTACTTTGGGAAAGCGAATCGATCATCAGAAAAGTGTTGTCGGGACTATTGACTTAAGGTGTCTTATGTGAAGCTAACAAAAAATAGTAGCTCAAGCCATCCAGGGCTGCTCAGGGTAGTAAAATGGTCGGATTGTTACCCATAAGCTACCGTGAGCAGGATTGGATGATAATGGCTGACTTTATCATTTTCATTAGTATCTTGTAATTTGATATATAGGATGGAAATTGTATTGTTAGTTAATCCAAGAATAATAATAATTCGTCCTGGGTATGACGTTAAAATTCATCCAGTTGTGGAGTTTCTACATGGTTCAATGAGATAACCTTTTGCCACAGGTACCTCCAGCTTACTTTTGAGCTAAGTGTAGTACCTGTTAGGCAACGTGGGCCTGGTCATCATCATGCTACTGCTCGAATAAATTGGAAGTGAACAAACCTTTTGATGATAGTAGTAGACTTGTTAGAGGGTACAAACAGCGGGGATGTTCAGGGAATAGAGAGAGCGAGGTGTCTTAGATATTGAAGTGACTGAACAACGATTATTTGGTTAGGCAAGGGTCATATGGAAGAACGGCTAGCTTTCTGAACTTGAGCTCGCAAATATCCAAAGAAAAAAAGGAAGTAGAGGTGGTCAACAGTGAGGAAGCTGTTGCCAATCCTAAAGTAAAGGAAATAAATACTAAACTCCGAGTATCACAAAATGATACGAGGAGCGGCAGCAATATTAAAAATAATAAAATTATAGATAAAAACCATTTTGAGATGGACAAGTTTGTGCCCGATAAAAAAGAACAAACTATAATGATCACTTACGAGAAATAATGGTTGAAAGTAGAAATACTGATGGTATCTCATTCAAAAAGGTTAATAAGATCCCTCTTGCTAAGTTAACAGTTAAATCAAATGCAGTGATACTAATAATGTTATTAGAGCTGTGAGGGTTTAGAATGCACACCAAATGGAGCTAAAGAAATCTGTTGTGTAAAATACGACAACCATGATGGAAAAGCAATAGAAAATGATATTAAAAGATTGAGAAAAGTAGTAATGTCACTGAAAGATAACTTATAGAACAGTTGAGTGAACAAGAAAAAACTTAATCTCTTAATGAAAAAGTATAGAGTTAAAAGGCAAAGATTAACAACTATGGTTGAAGATTTCAAACAGAATGTTGGCTGAAAGTGCCGAAATCACCCGTAATGAACAAAGCATAAATCAATTCTGAATCAACAGATTGTACTCTGTTCACCGAAAAAAGCTCTATAATAAACTAAATGAAAAAGAAGAAAGAGGAATTGAAACTCCTGGTGCAGAAGAAAGTAAGAAGTTCAAGAGTAGCATATGAAATGTCCAAAAGGATCACAACACACAAGCTGAGTGACTTAATAAAATGAAGGAGATCATTATCAGGCATGAACAAGACAAGATGATGATCAATGAAGAAAAGTTGAAAAATGACTGTAACGCAATGTCAAACTGGAAAGCACCAGGAAATATATTTTATAAGCATACCTCTTTCTCCCCTGCTTAGAAAGGTTAGTGCGTTTTATTAGTGGAAAGGAAAGAAATTCAAGTTGAATCACCTCTTTATGGATGACCTTAAACTCTTCGGAAAAAGTGAAGATCAAATCTATTCTTTAGTAAACACAGTTTATGTTACTAGCCAAGATATTGCAATAGAGTGGGTTTTAAAAATGTGGAGTTATGATTCTTAAGCAAGGAAAACGTTTTAAATTTGATGGAATTTAGCCTCCAAGTGGAGGTGTGGGTGCGTGTATGTGTGTGTGGTGGTGGTTGGGGGGGGGGATGATGGAAGAGGTAAATGATAAAGGCTATACATGTCTTTGAATATTGGAATTACGTAAGATCAAGGAAAGTGACATGAAAAACAAAACTACAAAGGAGTACACGAGAAGACTTAGGTTGGTCCTTAATTCAAAACTGAATGGAAAAAACAAAATTAATGTACTCAATATCTGTGCTATAGTGAGATATGGAGCAGGTATCATTGATTGGAAAAGAAGTGAGTTGGATAATTTAGACATTAAATCAAGGAAAACCATTGCTATGTATGTAGTCTTTTACCCCAAAGATGATATCGAGAGGTTGTATAAAAGGAAAAAAGAAGAAGATCGGAGATTGGTGGGTATGAGAATGCCTGTAAAAGGGGGAGAAGATTGCCTTGGGCTATAGGTAAATAACTCTACTGAAAAATCACTAGAAAGTGTGAAAAGAGCTGGGGCAATCAAGACGAAAGGCATTAAATCAAATTAAACGGACTGAAAAAGTGAGGTATGGTCAGTTTGTTAGGCAATTGCCAGATGTAATTGACAAGCAGAGTATCTGGAAATGACTCATTACATGCAAATTTGAAGGCTCAAACTGAAGCGTTCTTGTGCTCTACACAAAAGCAAGTAATTAGGGTGGAATATATCAAACACAACATCGAAAAGGGTTATGATACTCGTTTATGCAGGGTGTATGATGAAAAAGGAGAAACAGGAAAACATATAATTAGTGAATAAACCACACTAGCCCAGCGAGAATTTGAGACACCATAACAAATGTGGCGAAATTGATACATCGGAAACGTTGTGAAAAATATGGTTTAGAAAGAAAAAGAAAAGTAGTACGATCATTGTTTTTGAAGCATCTGTTGAGAAAAATCCATTGAAAATTCGTTCAGATATGAATATCAAGTGTGATAACGAAAAAAGGTAAGGCTGGCCAGCATTGTTGTTGTAAATAAAAAAGAAAAACATTACACTTTCATCGAGTTTGGATGCCCCTTCGATAGGAGATCTTTGATAAAGAAAATGATAAGCTTAGGGGATACTACAACTTGACGTTAGAGCTTTGAAGAATTTGTGGCATTAAAAAGGTTCAAGTTATCCCTGTAGTCATTGATTCCCTAGGTAGTATTTCTAAAAAATTTGAAAACTGAATAGAAAAAGTAGGGATCCATGCTAATATCGCACCAGTTCAAAAAACTGCTTTGTTTGGAATAGCTAGAATCCTCCGAAAGGTACGTGACGTGTAAAATGTGAAAGAAACCTTTTGGCCCCTGGCTATTTGTTATAGCTCGCCCAACAAGAAAATATCCCCAATTCCACCACCCAAAGTAACAAGCTAAATTTCATAAAATAATAATAATGATAATAATGAAGACGATAATAATAATAATAATAATAATAATAATAATAATAATAAAGAAATAATAAAAAAAAAGCATACACGAACGACCAAGTACCTTAGGCTATGAGTAATAGCCCGGTGATTAGTAGTTCTAAAACTCTGCACAATATAAAGAAAAGAAATCAAAACATAATAATAATAGTAATAGTCGGGGGCACTGGGAATGATCAAGAAGACAACTGAAAAATACATCTCGAAAGTACCAAGCGAACATAAACTCGAAGAAATTCAGAGAATCGTCCTTACTAGCACGGCTCATATTCTCTATAAATTTCTCTCAATTTGAATTTTATCTCCATTAAACTTGTCTCATTCTTTTAAAAGCCTTTATCCACCTTAGGTCACCGGGGTGACCCGGTGGGTAATTGTATATATTGCAAATCAAAAGAAAATCTTATATAATAATAATAGTAATAATAATAGTAATACTTAGGAATCAATGAAGGTGACGGAATTAAGCATGCTGCTATAAAGAAGAAGATTCGGAAGAAGTACTAAAAGAGAGTGAGATTAGTACTTAAAACAGAATTAAATTTCAAGAACAGGATTGAAGCTATTAACACACTTGCTATTCCTGTTGTGCAATACAGTTACAACATCATCAATTGGAACCCCCCTGATATAGAAAATATGGACCATAAGACCAGAAAACTACTAACTTCAAGTAATGTGATCCACCTCAAAGCAGACGTTGACCGTTTGTAGCTGCCTAGAAGAAGTGGAGGACGTGGACTTACGCAACACGAAATGTCCTATAAAATTTCAACAATTGGTATGAATAAATATCTTGAAACTTGCAAGGATTGGATGTTGGTTTTAGTCCGCCGTCACGAACGTGGCAATGGTATCAAGATGAAGGATCTGTATATGAAAGTACTGAAAAGTCTGTCAAAATCCGGTATTATAATTTTGCAAAATTTAATTGCCAAAATAGGAAATTTATTAAGGTTATTAAATCTAAAACTAAGAAGTTATTCATTATAATGGTCTATACTCCTCAGCAAAAGAATCGTAAAATTAATGTGCGAACTATAAAATATATTTTAATTGTGTTTATTATTAAATATGAATAAAAATGATATATCAATTTGATATATTATATATTAAATATACTGTTAAAACTGTTACAATATATTAAACTACCTGTGCCCAAGGTGGTAAAAAAGCACAAAAATGTTTTCAAGTTGTAGCCTCTGTAACCAAACAAAAGGATTTATCATTCTTTTTCTGAAAAAAATTTACAAAAAGTTTTTTTGTAAAATAGCAAAAACGCTTAGCTCCCCGAAAACGAGGAGCTAGGCACAATGAAGTACAAAAATCCCATTATTGCAAGTTTTGTGTGTGAAGATCTTCAATGCAGTTGTGTTGTTGATTTATCATCACATTCTGGTTTTGAAGAGTTTTTATGATACATTGTAAACAGTGCAAGATGTTGAGCCTTTGTAAATCATATTATGTGTTTTTATTTTCTGAAATTAGTGCCGGAGTCATTGCTATTCAAAGTGAAAATTTATCATGCAATGACTATTTACTTTGCGTCTCAAAGACCACGTGTGCAAGATAATTGAACAGAGAGAATTCAAACAACCAACACGTCACTTTCAAACAGCAGAAGATCGTGTCCGTTTAGGTGTATTATGTAAATAAGCGTTTTCCTTTGTGATGATAAAATTATTCAAATATGACAACTAAAGTAAACTAACAGAATATCAGCTATACTGCAAAAATTCGTCCAACTGTACGTTTTCTGTGGAAATACAGAAAGTCGTATAAATTATATGAAAATGTCACAAGAGCATCATACTGTAGTTACTTTGAATGAAATATTCGAAAACAGTCTTTTCTGTCATGAAGAGGAATGATTTGTCCGAGACTGCTACACTTAATGCAGTAGTGTACAGTGTTTTTTCTACAAACCTGGCAGTGGTGCTGCGTTTCTTTTGATGCAGCATAATGGTGTTCACCATCAAAACGCACGTCATCTGGAACAACGCTGTGTAACCCACGTGGTGGTGCGAAGATAGCATTTTGGATCTGTTGACTTCTTGTGGCATGTTTTGCAAGATGCACTTGTGCTGCCACGCGTCGGAAGGCTAAGTGGTCCAGTCTCTTGTGTTGCATGGCTGCAGATTGTGCGTAGAGGCATTAGGCATTATGAACGGTCACGTCCAGCAAGAAGATAAATAAGTTCCACCACCACTTCTTACACGAAATGGTGATCCGATAGTCACTGATGCTGTGATCTATTTGATCAACTCCTCCCATGAATCGATTATATTGCTGGATCATTTAAGGCTGAGGAACTTTGACACGGGCAGACTGAGGACTCGACCATCGTGATGTCTCGCATCTTGGTTCCACTGCACAGGTACTTAAACCAACTGTCACGACACTGTTATCGTTCCAGCGTACTGGAACAATTCCATTGTTCTTCTCCCAAGCATGTGTCATTGAGCTTCGATTGAGCTTCTTGACTTCTTCCGGTCGGCAAAGAGGGACCTGCTGGATGCGATTGGCACTGATTGTGCCTGTGAATGGAACACCTTTGGCAGTTAGATCCTCAATAAGCTTCAAAGATGTGAAAAAATTGTCAGTGAAGATGTGGTTTCTGCAAATGGTAAAGTCTACTACAATAAGTTCATGCCAATAAACGTGGTGATTGGAGCTTCCTGGTTAACTCGAGAATAATTTTGTACTCGATAGTGCCTAGCTCCCCATTTTCGGGGAGGTAGAAAATTCCTCGAAATTGAGTTTTCAAAATGGTACAAAGCTCCAAATTATGACTTATTAGAATCTTTTTATACCTTATCTTAAACATAAAATTACATGGTACAAAAATTTGTATTAAATTAATACGATTTTAAATAAAGTACTTTTGGTGATGACTCATTTTGGTGAAATTCTGGCTTCACCAAATTCGATCCAACGTCTCGACAAGAATATTCAGAGGTAAAGCCGAATTCGTGTTGTCAACTATTTATTAACGTCTCGTGGTGACACTAATTTTGTTTATTCAAGCCTAGTGTTTCTTAATTGCGTCAAATTACGTAATCTTACACCTCTCCAAAAATGGGGAGCTGGGCACAAACAGGTTAATTCTATTCAAAAAATACTTTTATTCATTCTTATACGATTTTTACAATATAAAATCAATTACATAATTATAAATCAACTACGTAATTAAAAATGCTACCAGTTATCAATATTTTTTCTAATAGTTTCAATCAAAATGTACCAACTAATTTCTTATATTTTTATCTCATGTTCCATTTTATCCATTTCTTTTTCAAAATTAATTAATCTTTTAATATTTTATTTATATCTTTCATAATATAATATTACGTTATCTCTTCAAATACTTTTTGTATTTTCTTTAAATCACCAAATGAAACCCAACTGTTAAATGTACCAAGGTTGCCACTCAATTTTATTAAAGCTCTTTATTCCTTATAATCTCTCCTGATAACTTTTTCAATTCTAAATACCTTTTGTTTCCCTTTTTGCAATTTTTCGGTTTAAAATAAATCCTTAATAGTTTTACCTTGGATATCTTTTATTTTATGAGTGATTGAATTAGGATTATTTATCCCATATACTATAAAGATTTTCTCACTCCAGTTAGGAGTATACTTTAAAAGTAGAAACTTTCGCTGAGAGAAAGTGTCGTGGATGAGAGGTTTAAGTTTTTTTCTCATGCATAAACTTTCGCGGAGAGCAAATTTTGAAATATTTCGCGTATATAACCTTTCGCGGATCGGCAATAAATTAATAAATTGAAAGGTTAGTTCTAATTGTTTTTCAAAAAGGAAAACAATATTTATTGATTCTCATGAAAACAAATTAACGAATCTTTCAAAAGTGTGGAAAAAATACAACAAATTACTTGTAAAGCAATAAAGCAACAAGTCAGTTTCTGTAAATAAATTTCAAGAATGGTAAACGTGTTTTGTCCTCATAGCGTCCAAGACCTAAATTTCGTGAAGTTATTTAACTGGATTAAACATGTATTTTTTGCTTTATTGTAGTAAAATACTGTTAAAAACAATTTCGAATTTTTGGGGTTTTTTTCCATGGCCATAAAAATTTTGCGGATATGACCTGTTTTGGAGTTTTTCGTAGATATTAACTTTCGCGGATGACATATTTTGAAATATTTCGCGGACATAAACTTTGGCGGACCGAGGACTCCAGAATTTTTCGTGGGGCAAACTTTCGCAGATTTGACCAAAATCCGCGAAATCCTCGAAAGTTTCTACGTTTAAAGTATCCTTTATCGAAAGCAATAATTTAAATTTACTTATCCTGACCTTATCACCTAATTCGAATTTTCCTGTTTATTGTTTCCATATCACAGTATAAATTAAAGAAAACAATTTTTTGTTCTTTTCCATGGATCCTTCTCTAGGTGATAATTTTGTTGAGCTGTGATTAGTGTTATTGTACTCTTTGACCAGTTTTGGTAGCATATCGAGATACTGAATATCACTTTGAAGAGGGAACTCCTTCCACATTACATTTTTAATTGTTCAATTAAATCTTTCAACAAAAACTGCTTTACCTTCATTAAATGTACAATACATTTCAATTTCAATATCATTCAACCATAATTGGAATACTTTATTTTTGAATTGTGATGCATTATCAACTCATAGTTTAGTTGGTTTTCTAACTTCCTTAATTATTTGAATAAATGTATCAACTATACTTTTTCCAGTTTTATTTCTAATAGGTTTAATTTATCCATATTTACTATAAAAAAATAAAAAACCATTAGTAGATATTTATAGCCTTTATTCCATTTACTAAACTGTTGAATATCAACAAGATCGGCTGATCAAATCTCATCAACATGATTAACTATAACATGCCTTCAAGAAAATTTTCTTTTAACAGATTTATGAAGCTCATCAGCTAATTCTATTTGCAATTTACTCAAAGGCTTTATGCTTTTTTTGACTTTTTAACACCAAGACCTAATTTCTGTTTTGTATTAATAACATTTGTATCTACCATACCAAACTTATCTCTTCAGAGATAGGTTTAACTATTTCTTCTAGGTAGTTATATTTTTCTTGTTCTAAATTTATTGCATAATGTTAAACCTTACTAAAATACCAACAAGGTTAGAGGATGCAATTAAACAACAGATTTGATTTTCCGCCCCCACTCCCACCTGAAGGTGAAGCTATCAACATTCCGAAAAAATCAAGTGACATACTTTTACCTCTACACTGAAAATTATTATTTCTTTCACTCACAAAATCATCATAATTATGAAAGTTCATGTTTACAATATACTAGCAAATTAATATATAAGATCAAAATACACTTATTTTAATAAATAAATGTTAAAACCACACTTATTTATCTGGCCTATTATTATGAAATGGATATAAGTAAATTTAAGAGACTAAACTATAAATCCTTGCAGGTGGATGAAATGAAAAACGTATTAGAAATAAGATTAAGAATTTTAAGGGTAGAGATATAGATAAAAAAATAGTGAATAAAGATATATATATATATATATATATAGACCTATTATAGATGCTGAAAACGATGTTAAGAATACTATTGACAAGAGACAAGATGATATGATTAAACAGGTGCAAGAGAATCAAAAAATTTATAAAGTTTGAATTAGAAGGTATAATATTGTTTAATTAATTATCTGATAAAATATTAGTTCTCAGGAAAAGACAAAACTACCAACAGAATATCAACCTGGTACATTGAAATATGATTTGAATAATAGCTTCAATCAAAGTAAAATTACAATATTAAGAGATGACTATGGTCTTCATAAACCCGTTGAAATTTTTAAAATAGATTTAATGATGAACAAATAAATAAGAATATTGATAGCATAAATAAGATTCTTCAAATACTGTTTCGTACAAATGCTCAATTACTACAATATCAAACTAACTTGACCTTAATAAAAAGTATAAATCTTTTGAAAAAGATATAAATCAACAATGAAATACTTTTCATGCAAAAAGAACTTACTGATAAAAACCTGAAAACTCTTAATAAATATATTAAAATAGAATTGAAATGATTTTAGAAGTGTTAAAATTATTTCTGGTTCAATTGATGAATGTGTAAGGAAGTTTAGACAGCTTAGGGGAAATGATAATAAGATACAAAACGATCAATAAGGTAATCTATTAATTAATTATCCAAAATTGATGAATGAATATTTAGTCGAAGCTCACAAGGATGGATAAATTGTTTATAAAGACAAGGGAGATAAATCACTTGTTGATCTACTGACCAAAAGATATAACCCATCAAAAAAGATATTCAATAAAAGCTAAGCAAATCTTTAATGACTTTAATTTACAACTGAAATGCTCAAGCATCGATCTTCTTGTAAAACAAAACTACCAGGACGTCAGATCTATTATACATCTCTTGCAAAGTAAATGCATAGATTAAATCTCTTACATGATTCTAAACAAGCTGGAAATAACTCAGTGTTTCTAGAGAAAGAAATTTCTGAAATTTTAGATCAGCTTTTAAAATTTAGTATTATCACTACAAATCAGTATGATGCATATATTAGAAAATTTATGTAATAAACTAATATATGGAGTTTCCAATAGTTATCATTTCTCAAAATGGAGTTGAAAAATAAAAAAGTAAAATAATACAAGTCAATCCTGAAATTCTTTTTAATACGAATAAAATCATACTATGCCATTAGACAGCATAGAAATGAGTAATAGTATAATATCTCATCTAAATTTAGTAACAATACTTTGACATGTAGTCATGAGAAATCTATATGGACAACAGTAGTAATTTTAAATGTAATGTAATTTAGCAATATAGACAAATAATTTGAAAGAAAAATTATTATCAAGCAATAATAATTTAAGAACTGGTATTAATATTGGTTTTATACCAAATAGATTAAAAGAATATGTTCAGTTTGAAACTGGTTATCAACTAAATTTTTCTACGAGAGATTTTGCTGACCTTTTTGAGTTTGATAAAAAGATTATAACAACATCTAGTTATAGTGAAAACCTACCTGATGTCAAAAGAAGTATCAACAGTATTTTAATACATGTAATCTTATATCAGATTCCATTGTGTCTGAAATACAGAGTGATGTTTCATACTGGTTTAGTATTGGTAACAGGCAAATAAGTTATCCATTTTCTGTTATACCTGAAAGGGTACTTATAATAGAGTTAATACAAACATAAAATGAGGATTACAATAAGAGATTACCTTTGGTAGAATATTAGATCTCAATAATCTACCAATATTAATGACTAATTATTAATTTTTTCATATTTCATTTAATATACATTAGTAGTATATGAGAACAAGATTCATACATGATCCATATAGTTATGAATATATTGAAATAGATATTGATACAGGTTAACCTATCAGTAATAATGTACAATATGGCGATGGTATAGTCGATACTATATCACGTATTGATATTATATCACCTATTGATAAAAATATTGTATTAAAAGTAAGATCAAAAGTTACATAGGATTTACATGCAAAGGCTGCTGAAAAAGATCTAACAAAATCAGTTAAAAAGACTTCTTCTAAAATTGGATCAAATCGACACTGATAAATTAGATAACAAATTTGATAAAAATAATTAGAAACTATAAAAAGATAAAAGTGTCCAAATAGTAGAATTACTAAAATAGTTACATTCAAATAATAAGAATTATCAACAGGAAGAACATAAAAAAATAACTTCTTCTTCTACTGTGTTGGCATCAAATACCGTAGACGAATCATGGCGGTGCTTTCTCTCTCTCCACCTTTTCCTATCTCTTGCAGCCTTGTCCAAATGTTTTCCATCTTTAACTCTCAATCTCTTTATCATCCAATGTAGCATCTTCAATCTTTGTCTTCCTCTTGCCCTATTTTCTGCCATTTCAGCCTCCAAGATATTCCTCTCTATCCCTCCTTCTCTTCTCAACTCATGCCCAATAAATTTCCACTGTCTCCTTCTGGTAGTGGTCAAAAGTTGTCTTCTGCTCCCAACTTTTCCAAAACGTCTTCATTCGTCAGTTTTTTTGTCCATGATATCCTCGTCATCATTCTCCAGAACCACATTTCTGCCGCCTCAAGCTTTTGCTGCATGTTTTTGCTTATTGTCCATGACTCGCATCCATACAATAACACTGACCAGATGTAGCACTTCAACAAACGCTTTCCACTCCCAATCCTAAGTTCCTTGCACATAATACATTTCTCATATCCATAAACGTTTGCTTTGCCTGACCAATTCTACATTTAATATCCATATCAGATCTCCCATCCTATGTTATCCAACTACCCAAGTACTTGAAATAATCCAATTGCTCTATCTGCACGCTATTCACTATCGCACTACATATCGGAACCTGTGCCTTTTTACTGGCAACCATCACATATATTTGTTCACAATTTATCTTTAAGCCAAGTCTCTCACTTTCCTTTGTTGCAACATTCAACAATCGCTGTAGCTTTTCCTCACTATCTGTGATCAATGACGCGTCATCTGCATATCGAAGATTATTATAGTTCATTCCTTCCATATCGACTCCATCGCAAATCCTTATTTTCCTTAGGGCTTTTTCACTATACAGATTAAACAAATCTGGTGATAGAATGCATCCCTGTTGTATCCCCTTTTGTATATCTACCCATTTACCTAGCTCTCCCTTAATCCTGATCGCAGCTTTCTGGCCATAATACAGATTTCTTATCAGTCTAAGATCTTTTCCATCTATATCAAGCCTTTCTATCAATTCCAGTAGCTTGTCATGCTTCACACAATCGAATGCCTTAACATAGTCTATGAAACATATTACAAGTCCTTTTGCTTTTCAATGCATTTTTCTATGATAGCTCTTAGACAAAAAGTGACCTTTCTCGATCCCTTACCAAACGTGTATCCAAACTGCCCATCCGATAACTCTTCCCTTATGGTACTCTTATTACTATTTAGCATTACACGTAAGATTATTTTTGTTACATGGCTCATAAGGCTAATGGTTCCATGTGCCTTGCATTCTATTGTTCCTGACGTCTTTGGAAGGGCAACAAGAATTGATTCAGTCAGTTCATCAGGTACATTTTCAGATTCATACACATAGTTAGTAATATCAGTGACGTTATCAATCCCAAAATTTTCTAAAGCCTCTATCATTTCAAACGCTATCTCATCATTTCCCATAGCCTTGTTTTTCTTCATATGTTTTATTCCATTTTCTTCAAATCAAATAACAAAGATCAATAATTTTCATTAGAATTTGATAAATTGCTGTTATAAAAATTATCTACACCATGATACCGAAATGAGTTTTAGATCACCAAGGTATTGTTAAAAGTATCGATTTGTGTCTGTAGACTCAACAACATCTTTGACTCTACCTCAGAATGGTCAATACCAACGAAAAACAAATTATGACTTTGTTATCGATAGCAGTTTTGAAAGCACACCCTTAGATGTATTCAAGGCGTATCTAAATGTTGACTTTTAAATAAACAAATTAGCAGATGGTGCTGATCTTGCTGCCACTAATAACGTAGGAGTTATCAACAGTGCTTATTCTCTGAATAGAGGAATACAATGTTGAAAATGATGGTGTTACTGTTCATGATAATCCAGAAATCTATTCTTGCTATTCATTTTAAGAATTTACTCTGAATTTGGTGCTGGTTACACCAACTCTGTTTGTTCTAATATGTTTTGAGACACAGCACTAACTGATATTAATTTAGGTTTTTAAACAAGAAAGGCTCTTCTTGCTGGTAACAGTGTGGCTAATATTATCAGATATGGGGTTTTCAATAGTATAAGATATCAAATTGCTCCAAATGGTAAATAAAGATTTAGTTTTGTCTTTGAAGATGATAGCAATGTTTTTTTAGGAATGATTCAACAGATGCTAACAATTGTTGATATATAGTAACAAAATTTAAATTATGGGTTACAAAGATGGCAATTAATCCTGAGGATAATAATGTGTTTTCAGAAAAGTATTTTAAATCACATATTTGGGAATATGATAGAGAGAGGGTTGTTACGTTAACAACAACACAAAGAAATAGTGTTTTCAAACTTTCAACATCCATTTGAAAGCCTAAACATGATTTTATCTGGTGTGTTAATGTAAAAAGAAAATTAAATGTTTGATACATTTGGAATCACTTGTGCTAATGATACAAAAATATCATCCAGTATGGCTCAATTAATATTGAATACTGGAACATTCACGATCGTTTTTCTTTATAAGTTGGTGAACATTATTATTTACTTTTTTAAGTGGTGATAAAGCTTTGCTTTTATGCCTCCATATATATACTCTATCACATTTTAACAAAAAATTATCTTATAAAACAATCTATAGAAAAACACTTAAAAATAACAAAACAATTTATCCTTAAAGACTATTATATGTATAAAACACATAAAGATAACATAAAAATTCTCTCTTTAAAACTATTATATGTATAACACATTAAAAAAACTAAAAAATAGCCTTAAAATGTTGTTTAATAAGCTTAAAAATATCGCCATTGCCTAAAATATAAAAACTTGCATTTATAATCTAAGGCATGGTTATGGCTAGTTTTTTCTTTACTTTGTTGTAGTTAATGTTAACAGTCAACATAGAGTAAACATAGAGTTTATAATTATCTCAAAGTTATTGCAGTTTTAGATTGATCATTGCCAGAGGACTTGATTTGTCTCTATTGATTTGATTCCACTCAGCAAATGTTTTAGGCTAAAGTTATTGATATTCAGGCCTTCTTTAACTCCCAGAATACTAAGTTTCTTTTCACATATTAACTCATTACTCAAGAGTTCTTGGACACAGTTTTTTCAATTTTTGCACGAAATTTTATTGGGTTTCAATATACAATTTCTCTTATTTACCACATATTTATTTGCGTTTCGTTTTAATCTTAAGATTATTGAATGTGCTTTATTGAAAAGGTTTGATTTAGAACCACGTTTAGTTTTTGCACATACAATCTAGGTGTAAATGCATTGCTGTTGTTGAGGGATGCTTCATTTGATTTTGCTGTTTACCTCTATTCCTGACAGTCTTGACCCTTGCGATGACTACAATACTTTCGTTGGCAAGACTTTTTGTATCAACTCTTTGCTTTAAGTCTAAATTTTCCTTATCTCCACGAATGATATCATCACCGTTTGCACTGTTCTCATTTTCTCGCTGCATGGTTTACTCATTGCTGAACATTTTGTTAACGTCACAATTGGCATCCAGGCTTTTATTGAAACATACAAAGTTTTGTAAAAAGTGGTGATAAATTTGGCTCTAAGGTTACGCAGGTAGAAATGACAGCATTTATTTCAATGTAGTTTGGGAATAAGGAAATTGCAGCATTGTGAGTGTATTTACTGAAAATTTACTTTTTAGAGGTTGCAGAGGAGGAAAAGTATCCTTGAAAAAAGAAGCTGCAGTAGTTGCACCAATGTTTGTTATATCATAATAACCAAATAATTCTTGTTTGCATCCATGTTATTATCCGTCTACATTATCTCCTATTATGTATAATATATAGGTCGCTGCCAACTGTTAAAAAACCTGCGATGTCTTCTGTGCATATGTTGTGAGAATCGAAAAAAACCTCAAGTCTCATTTTGAGCATTTTATAAAGACGTATGTGTCAGACTACCTTCCTTTAACATACTATTTTAATCTATTTTTAATCTTTAACATACTATATCTTTTCAGTCATACTAAAAATTGGCTATGTCTGATTCCTACACCTAAGGTTTTCTTTATCAGACATGTCCTTTCTCCTAGACTCCATCTTTGAAATTTATCAGTAGTCTGACACATACGTCTTTCTAAAATGCTCAAAATGAGACTTGAGGTTTTATACAATTTATCAGAAATTTATCGCAGTTTATTTTTTCGTGGTAATAAATTGTGGAATGACAACTTTTTAGTTGCAAAAGTGATAGAAGTAAAGGCCTTCTTTTCATTTTCAGTTGCAAAAGTGTTGTTCACAGTTATGCGAATATATTGCATTATTATTTTCAACCCTATACCGGCCCAGAAATAACTGATTATTTGTTAGACGCTTTTATTCAATTTTGTATGTGGCTGGCATCAGGTCTTACTCAACAAGGCAAGGAGTTACTAATATAGCCATGTTTCAGACATTCTTCAGATAAAATTTACTATTGTTCTACTGTTAAATTGATAACAAGTGGTGAAGCGCTTTATCACCAAGGGAATTATATTGCAAACAATTTTAGATAAAAGGAGTTCCTAGTAGTCTTTGCCGTGGCAGGATTGCTGGACAACCAGTTTGGAGCAAAATAAACAGCATTTTAATTATGTCACTATCTTCTCGGGGAAAGAGAATCGCAATAACAATCTAACTATATCTTAGTTGTCAGCAAGTACTGTGAAATTTATGTTTATTTCTTAGGGGGACCATAAAACAAGATTACTTACTCTGGCTATTGTCAAAACAAGAGTTTTTCAAAGCAAGTTTACATCAGTTTTGTCACAGAAACCTGGATTAGTAACCAGTATAGTTTTGGTTGAAGTTAGAAAGATATACATCCAAGACTACAGAAACGGCCAAACATGGCAAGGCACTGAAGCTCTGTTCAGATAAAGCCTTGATCTACAGAAAACATAAGATGTCACAAAATACTTTTTGAAGACCCAGAATACAGTGTAGTATTAGCATTGAAACTTTAAATGTCATCTCAATGTGATTTCAGGATCTTCACGTTCATACAAACATTTCGTCAATATTTTAATTTCTGGGAATATTTTGGAGATTAATTTAAACGTTTTGCAGTTTCAGTGTATCCAATTATTATTTCTTGAAATTTGAACATCCACGTACACGTATCAGAAAAGACGTGTAAAATGAAATTTCTCAGCAATGCTGAACGTATGGGTCTCAGTAAGCATGTTTTTATTCCAATCCCAAAAATCTATTCAATTGTGATTTCCTACTTAAACATCTAGTTCCAGAATGTAATATATCAGACCATTAATTCGTTTTATGTAAGTCATCAGTCTCCAAACCCGACCAGGAAGTTAAGGATTTCATGTAATTCAATTTAAAAGTTGATAGATCTGGATGGATTCAGTCCTGGCTTAGGTGAATCAAAATTGTACAATGGGCTAGATGAATTAATTTTATATTATCAGGGCACATTATCAAGATTAACTTATATGCATGCTTCTGAAAAAACGAAAAGGACTATTTCTAGGCTTAAACAGTCTCCAAATCATCCAAAAGGGAGAACACAGAAAATGAGAAAGAAAATAGCTTACGCCAAGACGTGGGACTTACCTAGTGGTCTCCAAGAATACAAGAAACACAATTACAAATGGCATTAAGGCTTGATGGTAGGCATGTTTATCCGATCCAATCAGAGAAGTGGCTAAACAGGACTGCTATAAAATGTATTGGGGGATAGAATGAAACTTTCATTAGAGGATTTACCTGTAACTTTTTCTGAGTATGAATAACTGACTAAGAATAAAGTAAAGAAGATAATCGTTAAGTCAGTCCTCAATCAAAATTTGTAGTCTGGAATATGTACCAACCTTATTACTCAAAATGTGTCCTAAAATTTTTGAACTGGACTATAATTTTAAGAGTTTTAGACCAGTCAGTAATCTGCAAAATTTGTTGAAGCTCATTGGAAGCATCCCAATGTCATAAACAGAATAGGAGATTGCAGTAAGCCTTAAATATTACTTACTTACTTACTTATCCTCTTCGAGCCATGGGCGGCTCATAAGGCTTGACAGCATCCTCCGCCATCTCTCTCTGTCTTTGGCTATGTTCCTAACTTCGTTCCATGTTTGCCATCCCAGGTCATTTCTTTCTGCTTCCGCACTTCTTCGCCATGTTGTTCGCGGGCGTCCTCTCTTTCTTTTCCCCTCTGGTGTCTATGTTAGGGCTACTCTACAGCTATCATTTTGTGGTTTACTCAGAGTATGTCCAATCCATCTCCATCTCCTACACCTTATGAGCTCTCCTACTGGATTGGTCTTCGTCCTAAGGTAGAGCTCGGTGTTTGTGACTTTTGTGGGCCAGAAGATACGGAGAATCCTTTTCAGACATTTTCTCTGGAATATTTCCAGTCTGGTGACATCATTTCCATTTAATTTCCACATCTCTCCTCCATAGAGTAGCATGGACATCACGTTGCTGTTATACACTCGAATTTTTGTCTTACTACTGTATTGGTTTGACTTCCAGAGTGGGTTAAGCATGGCAAACGCATTTCTTGCTAGACTCAGCCTATGTGTGATATCTTCAGTGGATCCTCCTGTTTTGTTTATTATGGCACCGAGGTATGTGAAGGTGTCCACATCTTCAACAGTTCTGCCCTTGATCTCGATTGGGCGGTTTTCCTTGTGATTAAGTCTCAACACCTTGGTCTTGTCTGTGTTGATTTTGAGACCGACGCTTTCAGCATATTTACATAGCTTTTCAGTTTTTTCCTGCATATGTTGGTGCTTGCTGGACAGGAGGGCGATATCGTCTGCATAGTCTAAGTCTTCAAGCTGGGTGGTAAACTTCCATCTTATTCCTGTTTTCTTTGCCGTTGTTGCTTTCCTCATGACCCAATCCACAGTAATAATGAAGAGGAAGCCTGACATCACACAGCCTTGTCGAACTCCAGTGTTTACAGAGAACCACTCTGATGTCTGCCCGTTGTTAATGACGCAACTACTACTTTCTCTGTACATTTCCTTTATGATCTCAATGAAGAGATCTGGAACTCCATAAAACTTCAGAATCTTCCAGAGCTTCTCTCTGTCGATGCTATCGAAAGCTTTACGGAAGTCAATAAAGTTAATGTACAGTGATGCTTGCCACTCAATGCACTGTTCAACAATATTTCGAAGTATGAAAATCTGCTCAGCTGTCCCATGTCCTTTTCTATATGCTGCCTGCTCATTTCTCAGCTTTTCTTCTGCTCCTTTCCTGATTCTTTCTAAAACAACTCTGCCGAACACTTTCCCAGGTATGGAGAGCAGGGATATTCCTCTACTATTGTCGCATTTGGTAAGGTCACCTTTCTTTGGTACTTTAGCTATCATTGATTTCTTCCAGTCACTTGGCATATTGATGTTCTCTCTCACTTTTTCGAACATGTGTAGTAATCTCTTGTATGTAATCTTGCTTCCAGCTTTTAACATTTCTCCGCTGATGTTATCTACTCCTGGTGCTTTATTGCTCTTCAACTTTTTTACTGCTATCTTCACTTCCTCTTCTGTGAAGGGCCCTGTGTTGATTTCTTCGATGGTTTCGACATTACCGCTCTCAAACTCATCTTCCTCTACATTTTTGTCACATTCATTCTCAACATTTAATATTTCTTTGAAGTGTTCTTTCCATCTTTGAAGTATCTGACCATCTTCAATGAGTAGCTTACCAGTTTTGTCTCTCACGCCAGTTGCTGATTTCTTTCTCTTGTTGCACAATAGCTTCGTAATCCTGTACAGAGTTCCCATGTCATTGTTTTTTGCTGCATGCTCCGCTTCTTCAGCGAGCCCATTTATCATCTTACGTTTATCTTCTCTGACCTTTTTCTTTACACTCTTGTCCATCTCACTATACTTCTGTTTTTTGATAGCACGAATTCTCTCTGATCTTGCACAGTTTATCTCATTTTTCACTTTCTTCCTTTCGTCTATAGCTTTCCAAGTTTCACTGCTTATCCACTCTTTATGCTCCTTCCTTTTCCTACCCAGGATCTTTTCAGCTGTCTCCGTGTAGATTGTGGTAAAATCTTCCCATTCTTTTTGTATGTTTGCCTCTTCCATGGTTGTTTCCATGCTCTCTTCCAGTGCTTCAAACCTGTTTTTCAACTCTACTGTGAATTGCTTTTGGATTTCCTTTTGTTTCAGAAGTGCAGTGTTGAATGTTGCCCTTCTGCTGGTGTTCTTGAGTTTGTGTCTCGAAAGCCTAAGCTTCACTTTGCCGACCACAAGGTTATGGTCAGTTCCAGCATCTGCACCTCTCATGGCTCGTACATCAGCGAGAGACCTCCTGTATCTGCCATTGATGATGAAGTGATCAATTTGGTTTTTGTCTCTGTTGTTTGGTGAGGTCCATGTGTATTTGTGAATATTTTTGTGTTTGAAGCATGTGCCTCCAATCACAAGATCATTTTCTTCGCATAACTCAATAAGTCTTTCGCCATTCTCATTCATGACGCCTAAGCCTTCTTTCCCTAAAACTTTCTCATGGTTTTTGTTGTTACAACCCACTTTGGCATTTGCGTCTCCCATAACAATCAACATGTCATGCTTCGGTGTTGACTCAATCTCTTTCTGTAGTTGTTCGTAGAAATCATCCTTCTCCTCTTCATCTGCATCATTTGTAGGGCTGTAGATCTGAATAATGGTGGCTTTTACATATTTTGAATTGAATCTAGCACTAATGATCCTCTCATTCACTGGATTCCACTTGATTAGGCATTTCCTAGTCTCAGGGCTCAACATGATTCCTACGCCTCTATGATGTTGTTAATCTGATCCAGAATACAGTACAGACTCTCCAGTGTTGACCTTCACTTCTCCGAAACCAGTCCATTTTGCTTCGCTTATGCCTAGTATCTGTAGATGGTATTTCCTCATTTCCCTTGCTATTATTGCAGTTTTTCCGGTGGTGTACATGGTTCTTACATTCCAACATCCTACATGGATGTATCTTTTTGGTTTTAGAAGTGATCTCATGCATGTCGTTCTCAGGTTGGAGACTTCCCGTAGGCTTTCGCCCCCAGCCGTCATATGCGTGTCTTCCCATCTGAGGTCATTATCTTCAGGGATTTCACACGACATGGTTCTGAGACCATAGGTTTTCATATTGTTTGCTGTCTAAGTTTCCGTAATCGGTGGTTATTTTATGGGAAGGGGTGATTGGTCCCTTGCCAAACCCTCCTCCTTTCTCATCCGGGCTTGGGACCGGCCATGGAGGAGTTAAGCCTTAAATATTAATATTAGTAAAAAATCCTTTGTAAAAAAGATGCCAGAATACAAAAATACCTCTACTGAATATTCAGTCAGGTATACTATAAAGAACTGACAGCCAAAATTTCATATTACGTTTTCTGCTTGTGCGAACAGCTGCCTTTAATATTATGTTGTATAATTTTCACTGTACTGCCAAGTACCCGCCTTTAGTTTCGCAGATGAAACATGTCAATGTTCTTCCTTATCTTCTATGTACTTCTACAGGTTCAGCTTGCATACAATGGCGTAGAGATTACTGTTGTTATAAAGAGCTATACCTTAATATTAGGGGTAATTGTTTGGACTACCAGGGCTTTGACACAGATCTAAAGCCTGTTCTTGCTTTACCTAACCTGCTTAAACTTGTTATTCGCTTTCCACAGTCTTCAAGATAAATCTACCAAGGTAAAAAAACTTTTCCACAGACTCCAGGGAATTGCATTTAATGAGATTAACGGGATAGGATTATCAGTGACGTTTAGTAGCATTTTTGCTCTTAATGTACTCTTTTATAGCTTTTCTTGTTTTGAGTTTTGTCATGTGCTTTTGAAAGCACACTTTTCTTATGGACCCGAGACTGCTTGAGTGGAAGGTGTTGTTTAGGCAATGGATGACTGTTGTCATTATATTTATCTTGTATCTTTTGTCAATTGTACCGGGAGGCTGAATTTATGTGAAGTAGAGATTCTGTAGGATTTCTTCTAAGTGCTGCTTAAATTCGGATTACCATTGCTTAGTTTCCAATGAAGGAATCCAAATCCAAATAAATGATAGTTTATTCATATTCATGGTATCATGGTATAAATTTTGCCCCCAAACGCCATCATTTCATTAAGATCGGTATTGAATTCTGTACTATTTTTGTCGCATCTAAATTTGATTATTCCACAAGTAAAGCAATTAATTCATCTATATTTGAAACTTTTGAAAGTACATCATATGGTATTTTTATAGAACTTTAGTGAATTTAAAGAAGACATGTTGGTTGTATATATACTTGTTACTATATCTCTGCCCTGAGAATCTTTCTTCAGCTTCTTTTCTAAAAGAATCACTTTTCTCGGAATTTTCATTGCCCATTGAAACAGTCTGAATATGTCATTTCTCATACTATGCCTACATTGAATGCTTTTAAAGAAAATTAGTAAGTGCTGTGTATACAGGAGATAGGGATTATTTAAATTGTGTCTTCTTTGTACGTTTTCTAAATGAAATATATACTTTACAGTGAGTCTATCTACTCAGTGTAATATTTTAGCGAAATATTTATCTACCAGCCAATGGTTGCAGTAGTGAACAGGCAGTCATACGAGTATCGCATAATATGCAAATACAAAAATAATTTCAAACTTTAATTTGTGTATGGTAAACTATGGATCCCTTTGAACCACAAGCCTCCCAGGCCATTTAACTAGAAAATCTCAACAAGTGATCCCTACTTGTATAATAGGAGTGGCACTGACCTATTTGCACGTGAAGGTACCAAGGAAGTGGGACACTGAGCATTAAAATCGCAATGTCACTAGATATGCGTCGATGCAAGTGCAAGGTCCTAAACACTCGTTCCTCTAGAACTAAGGGACATAATCTGTAGAATAATTTATCCCTAGAAGTTAGGAGTACAAAGAAAATAAACTGTTTCAAATCAATGGTGGAAACCCATATTTTTAGAAAAGACTTTGATTCATAAATTGTAAATGTTCATACCATTGTAAAGTATCTAAAACAATGTATCTACTATAGTTGATACTTTGATAAATAATTTTTATATTGAATGACTTCAATAATTCAAAACAAACCTTCCAAGGGGACGTTTCACAAGCACTTTCCTGTCAGTTACTCACGTTATCTCAAACACCGTTCTGGCCCTCTTTTTATCAAAGAGCAATCCTACACCTCCCATGACATCGCATTACAACCAGAAAGGACTTTCCAACATTGTGATTGCCTTTGGTAATTCTTTACTATGGCCTTCCTTGCTTTTTTCATGTAACAAAAATAATATCTGTTCTATTCCAATTTTCTGTTTACTCGAATAACAGCTGGGGAAAAAACTATGTGTAATATTGAAGCAAATGTTGGATGGATGAATGGGTGGATGGGTGGATAAGGTAATTAATAAGGAAGTCCTCGGCGAATAGGATGTGATAGACTAAAACTTGTTAAAAAGCCATTCAGAAACAAATGTAATCTGCAGGTCAGCTAGGCTCAAGTGATATGATGCGTACTGAGATCAGAAAATATTATTTATGGCAAAGGAGAGACATAAGGAAATGTTAATTCTACATGTAAATTCAAAAAGTAAACAAAGAGAAAATTGTCACTGTAACGGACAGATAAATATGAAAAAAATTTTACTGTTACCAAACTTTTAATGTATAAGAATATGGATATGGATTTGGATATTCATAGGTGTAAGTATAGGTATAGGTATGCGTATATAGGTATATGTATAGTTACAGATATATATATATATAGGCATAGATATACGCATAGGTATAGATGTACGTATAGGTATAGATATACGTATAGGTATAGGTATGCTTATAGGTATACATATAGGTATAGGTTCAGGTTTATGTATATGCAGATGCAAATGCATATGCATATGCATATGTACATGCTTATGAAAATATATTTGTATATTTGTGTATCTATATGTGTATGTAGATATGCTATCAAAATATTTTCATGTTTATGGTTGCCCTATTTGATTAAAAATTATATCAAATAAATATTAAAAAGAAAGGTGAAACAAAATTCTTCTTTGTACTCGTTTGTTAACGATAAACGTGGAGTGATGCAGATACCACCTTGATGAATATCAGAAGAAAGAACCAAAAAATAAATGGTTGATGAGTTTTATTGAAGAGAAATCATAAAACGTCTTTAAAAATTCTGTTTAATTAAAAACATGTGTTATTTTGATCTTTATTTCCACACAAAATAAATTTTCATTTTCCTCTACTAGCTTTTCGTCTTGGTGTAATTATATTGATTACCCTAATTTATCTAACGCCATTTTTCTTTATTACTCATTTGTGGAGATTTTTTAATTAATAAACATGAACTTTAAAATAATCCTGATTTGCTGGAAGTAGTTGAAAACGTTAGTGATAAATTGGGCTTTTTATTGATAATAAAATGCCCTGTTGACAGTAATTAATAATGTTTGGAAAACAACGGTTTCTTTTTTCATGTTAATGTTTCTTCCAAAGTATCTTAGTATCTAAAACAGCACATAATATACACGAAAACCAAGCTTGAGTATTGTAACTTTTTTAGATTGAGCAGAATTAGTTAAAGATACCTTGTAACAACACTCTGTAGTCTTTTTCACAGTAAAAAAGATTGCAACTGTACCAATATTGTTCATAATTCTTCATTTTGAGTCTGATCCATGGGCAAATCCAAAATAGTGCCACCAGCTCACTCTGTAGGTGAACGCAAAATAATTTACTTACATGGTGGATGATCTTTCAATCATTGTTTACTATTTTATGCCACCCTCACTGATTCATTGGCTTTGACTGTGGTTTAGATGTGCACATAGTTTTCACACTTTGTTAATTTCTCATTTTGCAGATAGACTAACCTGTAAGTTTTGTTACAAGTCAATGGATAAAAATTTTATGCTTGAGCTAGTAAATCATAAACTTTGCCACTGGTTATACGGATTGCCAATGGATTAAGCTCTGTTTTAATATATCCTATTTGTATATTAGTATCCTTGTGATATTTGCGAATTTATAATTTAGTTACATTATTGTACCTTTTGTCTTAATAATCAAGGCTCGTCCAGGGGTGACTGCAATTGTGCATGGAGCAAAGCGCATATCACCTGAATGTAAAGGTTAAAGACAAAGACCTTAAAACATCTCCCAATGTCGGGTTACCTTTCTCTATCCTACCAACTTTGATCATTGTACTATGGATATCTACATGGACATTATTTTTCTTACTACTTATATTGTTTTTTGTAATTGGATCATTTAGCTTTATTGAGCCAATGGATACTAAATTTCGGGTTGATAACCGGAATTATAACCGTTCTAAATTAGAAAAGATATCAATCAATCTCGCGAGCAGATATCCTAATATAATGATTATTTCCCATGGACGATCTGGCTCTTCATTTCTAGGTGAGATTTTTAATCAGGATGATAATGCACTTTATTTTTACGAGCCTTTGCATGCTTACCAGGTATTTCGGACGACAGGGTACATCACTGCTAAATATTATGAAACAAATGCCATGAGGTTTGTCGACGATATAATGAGGTGTAAATTTAAGAAATGGCAAGATTATTTAACATTTATTTCTTATCCTCAATTGAGCCCCAATCAATACAGATTAGCTAGTAAAGGGTTATCAAGTCCTCCTCTTTGTTCCAGAGTTATGAGAGCAGACGAAAAACTAACAAATGACCAGTACATGAAGGCTTGCAGTCATCTCCCCTATTATACGGTAAACAGTGTTTGTTCTAAGCACCGGTATCGTGTTGTTAAGGATCTAATACATCGTTTACCGCAAGGGAATATAAATTCTTTCCTCCCAATTTTACAGAGGAGCTCAAATATGTATTTTATTTATCTAGTACGTGACCCAAGAGCCGTTATATCTTCCATGCAAACCGTAGGTTGGATTGGCGATCATCACGGAGCACGCTTTTCAGGATTTGTCTCTGCTGCTCGTTTCTTGTGTAAGCAAATTTATTCCGATCTTTCAACCATCCTTTCTCTCCAGCCTGAAGTACTTCAAAAACTCATATTTCTGAGATACGAGGACCTTGCAGTAGACCCATTAGTTATTACCCAAGCAATCTTTCGAAGAATTGGGATGGATGTCCCAATATCTGTTACGAAATGGATCAGCGTTAATAGTTATACAAACAGAACAAATAAACAGCGAAGTTCTGTTTCAGACAGTTACACTGTATCAAATCGTAACAGTTTCCTTTCCCTTAACGTTTGGAGACTAAAACGAAAATATTCTGAGATTCAGAAAATACAAGCAATTTGTTCCCCAGTATTAAAATTGTTAGAATACACATTATTTACTGATGAAAACAGTTTACGAAATACATCACAAAATTATTTTAATACATACCCAAGTGGTAACGTCTACAAAAGAATTAATTTGTCGTTTTTATCAAGTTTTTTTCCAAAGAAATAATTTGTTGATAAGAAATTGGCTAAATAAAGTTGTAAATAGTAAATATTTTACATACAGGATCAATTGTGTTTTTTTCACAAACTATTTACAAATTGTATTCATTCTTCTTGTTTGACTGTGAACTTAGTTCATTTTCTTGAAGTGAATTGGACTTGAGAATATTAGACAAACAGCTGACAAAAGTATTTTTAATCTTTGGGTGGGGATATATCGATGTTTATTTTTAGGTTTGAACAAAATAGTTAACAAACACACACACACACACACACACACACACACACACAGAAAAGAAGAACACACACCACTCACCACTCACCAAAGCCGACATGCTGATATGTGACTCATAGATACTGGTTTCCTACTTAGGACAAAAATCAGTCTGTTAATATTGAATAATGACCTGACAGACAAGGAATTTGCTCTGGAAGTCCTTTTTCCATATTGTGAAGGATTCGTCATGTCTTTTTCACGAACAACCAATCCAGAGTGATTTTACAAGTTGCTCTTCATTTGACAACTCAGTATTTATTTTCATTTTAAACGACAGCCTGGATATTGTTGTAATAAGTCTTCATTGAAGAAAAACTGAGACATTTTTCCTAAAAGAAACCAAAAGTTGAAATAAATAGAAGACAATATAACAAATGCATGTAAATGTATAATTAAATTACAGTTTGCTTGATTGACTATTTTTCGTAATACAAGCAGTGTTCATAGAGAAAATTTTTTTTGACTTCTTCTTGCTTTAAACTAAAAATGCCCTCCAGTGCAATATGTTTGAAATACTTTTTAACGACTAGCTTCCAAGAAAGAATACAATGTGCGCTTCCACTTTGCTTCTCTATTTGTATACACACATAAATTCATACATACATACACACGTATATATATATATATATATATATATTTCATAAAATAGTTGATGAACCCACAAAGGGCGAAACAGTACTGTCTGTAGCTTGAGTATTACGCTCCCTTACGAAAGTTTGGTTGAGCACTCTATCTGAGATGGGAACCTGTCGTTTGCGTAATGCGGAGCTCACTGCGCATGCGTAGTTTGAGCACTCTGACAGGATCCCACAATAACTTCTTAAGCTGTGCTTGCTCCGGCAACATGGCCTGAGAGTTATGTCTCAGAGGCTCTGTGCTGCACTGATGAACCCACAAAAGGGCGAAACAGTACTGTCTGTAGCTTGAGTATATATATATATATATATATATATATATATATATATATATATATATATATATATATATATATATATATATATATATAGAAGTATTCCAAGAAAGAATACAATGTGCGCTTCCACTTTGCTTCTCTATTTGTATACACACATAAATTCATACATACACACACACGTATATATATATATATATATATATATATATATATATATATATGTATACAAAGCGAAACACAAAAATAAAAATTTTAATTGCAAATAATTGCACCATTTTAGCTCCAATTTGTTCTTCAGAAATATATAGAGTTGCGTCATAGAGTAATGACTTCTATTTAAAGTTGTGATTATGATATCCACACGAACAAAAGGATATGATCAATTTTATCAGCCACTATTTGACAAATAAAGGAACTAAACCAAAAGAAAAATGTATTTTACATCGATGGGTCCAAAAGGATAAGTTATTTTTATGCCATAAAATCTATGTTAAAATGCTCCAAAACACAAACCATTATAATACAAAATAATATCGTATATATATAAATGTATATATATTAATATAAAATAGCAATATATACCCGAAGTTAGACCATGAGTACAAAAAAGGAAAAGTAAGTAAATACTACTTTATTGCACCAGAATAGACTACGTAGAATAGACTACGCTGACAAAGTAAAAAATAGTCCATTATAATTTGGCTTGCTGCTACATGTACTATAAAAGGATTCTTAGTTCATAGCCTGAAAAAGCAGCTTTATCTTTTTGGCATTTCTAGCCTAAATAGTTACTATTGAGTAAACGGAAAAAAACGACTTTAAAAAAATACTTTTTAGATAGATCCACAGGGCCTTTGTTTACACAAAATAATTGGCTTTTGCGACTAAGTCGACTTAAGAAAATCATCAGTATTAATCTACTTTTTTCAAATTTTCAAAATAAAAAGTGATCGTTGTAAATTTTTTTAACCCTGCAATCAAAATTATTACCCTTTGTGTCAAGTAATTGACCCCAAGACATTGAAATAGGAAGGGGTGATTCTTCAGCCTTGGTTGGCAACCCTCCAAGAGATGGTATTGTATTGTTTTGCAAGGAGTGTCTGCTGCCGCATTGTTTAATACAATATTCATCATTGTATGACTACGTTTGTCGAAAAGCTGTGGTCTGCTTCTTAGTGATGCTGAAATTAGAAACGGACCTCTGTTTCTAATCTCAGATTTTCACAAAGGACAAATTTAATCAAACGAATGATCCGCATGACCTGACTGATTCATTCTAAAAGGACGCAAGGATCTCGAGAAATTACTTACAACTTTGTACCCTTCATCTCATACAGGTTGTTGATTTTCCCACAAGATTTTCTCATTCAGAATTAGGACAGCGTTCTCTATAAGAAACTCTGTAAAAAGTATGAAAACTTTAATATCTAGTAGCTTGTTATGATTCAGCCTCAAGGACAGAAATCTCCTGTGGCTCTAAACAATATAGTCAGCCCATTCATTAGTTCATGCATTAATGTTTTTATTCAACTCTGTAGTTGCTCACAGAAATCAGGAAATCATCATATATGTCCTTTTTCATTTCCCTACTGTGACCAGGAAAAACTTTATTAATTGGAATCTCACGTATCCAAATTGAAATATTTTTTGTCTTGTTGTCTAGTTAACTACCATAAATTATGTTACTTAAGCCCATGAGATTATAGGTTTTAGACATTATTTTCAATGGGATATAAAAGGGGACCAATAAACAAGGGGATTCTTTAGGGATGAAAAATACAGCTGTAAAAACTTAATAAGTATCAAGTGTTTTCACAGCAACGAGTCGACAGCTAAATTTTGTAAGAACCAATTCGCCCAAGGTAGTACTTTTAAAACACTAACCCAAATTCTATACACGGATATTTTTATGTTCCACAACCAATAATGCAGGCATTCATATCGTCATTTTTAATTCTACTCTCATTGGGCAGGAATCTGGTATATTTCTATACCTTCTACATCTATGAAATTGTTATTTTGGCCATACGAAATAACAGCCAAGTAATATTTTTTGCAACCTCCTAGGATCCTCTTCCTTGTTCTTACACACTTCAGCCAATGCGCCCTCAACCCACTTTGAGATCAAAATATACCGCTATGAAACTTTTATTTTGGCAGTCATATATCACAGTTTGTGTCTGGATTTTATTCAAACTGCCTGAACATTTATAAGCCAAATATATACGTGGTGCCTCTTTATGGATGCATTCTAACAGGATTTTGATAAGGTTATATGTGGGAGGATTATACAAGGGGATTTACCCTATCTCTTTTGTTTACTTTATCCTTTAATTATTGCCAGTCCTTTCCAATATTGAAAGATATCGATCCCTTGAAAGGTTTTGATTCTGATATAAGTCATTATTTCATACTATGTAAAGCCTTATCCAGTTCAACGTTCAACGTTTGCTTTCTCTTGTGGAGACATTATTTCACACGGGGTTACAGAGCGGTTGTAAGGCTTTTGCAAACTACAAAGGTAAGTTCAGATCTGGCTATCTTTTGTTATAGTAAAACTAGTTTCAATGTAGAAATTATAACTTTGTTTGCAAAACTGAAATTTTGACTATCTAGTTGTATTCGATTCAATTGACTTACAAACGTTTGTACTTGGAGTAGTCCAGCAGAAAAGATACGGTTGGAGATTGAAGTCACAAGCTTGGAATGTAATGAATTGATAATTACGAGGCATAGCGGAATATGGAATATGTTCATAAGATTGGTATCATTAATAATATTTTAATGGAAGGTGCATAATAGCATCTTCTTCTTTGACTTTCGGAAGCTCCCGTTAGGGGTCGCCACAGCGAATCAGTCTTCTCCATTTTCCACGGTCTTCTGCATCCTACTTTTGTACTCCTGCTGCTCTTGTGTGCTCTGGTATCACAGCCATGTATCTTCTCTTTAGTCTTCCTCGTTTTCTTCTTCCTGGCACATGCATCTTCAACATTCTCCTAACAACATTTCTTCCTCTCTCCTAGCCACATGTCCAAACCACTTGAGCCTTGCTTCTCTTTGTTTGTCCCTCAATTTCCTAACATGAGCCATACCCCTTATATATTCATTCCGAATCCTGTCTAGCCGTGTAACCGCGATTGACCACCGGAGCACCCAAAGTTCTGCAATCTCCAGCTCAGTTTCTTGCTTTTGGTTTGTTGCCACTGTTTCAAGTCGATACAGTAATGCTGGTTTCACTACTGTCTTGAAAGCTTTTCCTTTTACTTCAGGAGATAGTCTTCCTTCGCACAGCACTCCCGTTACTTTTATCCATCCACCCTGCACTCGCTTTCTCAAAAGGAAGTATAAGAAAGGGGAATTTTTTCATGGGAAGGCTCTTTGGAGAAAGTATAAATACAGGAAAGAAATTTAACCAATCAGGGTTCCTTGCTAGAAGCTTGATTAAGACGGCAGTCATTATATCCTTCTCTCTCTTCTGTTTAAACAATTAAAGTAGCTCAAAGGCTCTGAAACCAGTTGGTGCATTAAGCCAATTCAAAATCGTTATTTTTTGTTGACCCCGTGTACACTTTATTTCGTTGCCACCAATCGGTACATCAACCTTTATCTTTCCCCGTTTTATACATAGCAAAAACAAATATTTGCATGGCAGTTAGTGTTTGTCTTAGCTCTCGGTAAATTTCAGTTCCGCATAGCACGTGCTTGTGATCACATTTCTACCACCTTCAGACGGAGCTTTTTCTTCCTATAGGTGGTCTATTACGTACTTAGAGCTATACAGCAGTGTAGAACAGATATAGTGTTTTAACAATCGTAATCGGGTTTTATTGTGATGTTTTTTATTTTAATACCCTTTCCATCTACTTAAAAATTGTCTTGGCAATACCAATTCGTCTTACCATTTTCCAGTCTAGTTTTACGTCTGTGGTAATAATGTACTCAGGTATGCAAAATGGTCTATTTTCTTTGCTTTTTACCATGACTATACAGGCTCTCTTTAACTTCTTTTGAGAACACCATTACAAATACTTCGCTTCTGTTAATGTTAAGTCCCTTTCATCCTCTCTCTTCCATACCCAAATTCACTAGATTTTGTAGATTTTGTTCCTTGTTTGCCATCAATAAAATATTTGTCATATGCTATCAAGTTTACTCCTCCAGCTCTGATTTCATCGTTCTCTTCGCTATTATCTATTATTATAACTGTGTGAAATGAAAATAAGACATATGAGAGTGCAGCCTAGTCTCACTCCCCGTTTTATCTCTATATATTTACTGACAATATCTTTCAGTCCGACTGCAGTTTCCTGACAAAATCCAGATTTTTTAGGTCATTCAATATTATGGCTTTTCGAATTTTTTATAACGATGTGTAGACAGTTCAAACTGTAATTTGTGCATCACTCTATCGAAAGTTTGGCATTGTCAATAAAAGAAAGACGAAAATATTGTCAGCACAACAATGAAATTTTGTGTTTCTTTGTCGAATTTGAAGCTTAACCGTTCCTCTCCACTGCACCCGCAGTTTCTCTACGTACTCTGTTCAAAACACTCGAAGAATCACGGTGGTCCAATTGCTTATTATGTTGATAGTCCTCTGAAACTTTGTGCTTTCTTGTATGTTTTGGTGATGTTTTCTTTCATCATCCTTTCGTGTGTGTCGGGTGTTATTTCGTATAGGTTGTTCATTTTGTCGGCGAATATCAGTAGGTTCGGGGACCTTTTTATCCTCATTATATCGTTCTTTAACTTCGTCTGAAAATCGTTAGATACTTTTCGAAATTTTAATTTGTTTACTAAATCCAACATGTCATTTTCAAAGTTCTCGAGTTCGTTAAACTGTGGTGAGCACTTTCTTGTTTTAAATCCAAACTTTTCTTGAAAAGGGGGATTCGGTTCCTCATTATCGCCTTTTAGGAAGAACAGGACTTTCCATCGCATTCTTTTGTTGAAGCTTTCTATTTTCTCTATTAATGGAAGCATGTAAGTAGATCTTGATGGTATTGGAATGTTCAAAGTCACACTTACAACGACATTAATCTGGAAGCCAAAGACATTACCCCAAGATTGGGAATCGACGACCGAGTAGAGATCCTTGCAAAGGCCCAGTCATTCATAACCATGAAGGACCACAAAGAAGACTTCCGTACAAAGCCAACCTGCCGCCTTATAAACCCAACAAAAAACGATAAAGGAAAAATTAGTAAGGTCATACTGGACGACATCAATTCGAAATTAAGGAACGTTACAAAAGTAAATCAATGGAAAAATATGGCATCAGCCATCAAGTGGCTCAACAACATCAAATCAAAGCAATCATGCACATTCACACAGCTGGACATTAAAGACTTTTACCCCTCTATAACTCCAACGATACTACAGAACGCCATTTCTTTTGCACGATCCTATACTAACATTGATGACGAAAGCATCCAAATTATAAACCACTGTCGAAAATCTCTTCTATTCAACAACGGGTCACCATGGACAAAACGATCAACTACGGAAAACTTTGACGTAACCATGGGTAGCTACGACGGAGCAGAAGTCTGCGAACTTGTCAGCATTTTTATACTGTCCAAACTAGGTGAAGAATTCGGAAGGAAGACAGTGGATTGTACAGAGACGATGGCTTAATTATTCTCCGAGACACAAACGGTGTACAAAGAAACAAAACAAGGAAAGATATTATAAAAATTTTCAAGGACATAGGATTCAAAATTGATATAAAGACGAACCTAAAACAAGTAGACTTCCATAACATCACCTTTGATCTTACATCGTCCACATATCGCCCATACAAGAAAGAAAATGACCATCTCCTCTACATTAACACTTCTTCAAACCACCCACCAACCATTATTAAAGAAATCCCAACATCCATCAGCAAGAGACTATCTGAAAACTCCTCCAATGAAGAAATATTCAACGATGCCAAACCCGACTACGAAGCTGCCCTCAAAAACAGTGGACATCCAACATGCCTATCATTTACACCACGTCAATCACACAACCGCACAAGAAAACGAAACATCTTTTGGTTCAACCCTCCTTTTAACAAAACTGTCCAAACAAACATTGGAAAAGCCTTCCCAAGCCTCATCCACAAACATTTCACTGCGTCCAGCAAACTTCACAAGATATTTAACAGGAACACCTTAAAATTAAGCTACAGTTGCACAGAAAATATGTCACAAATCATCAAAAAGCACAATAACAACATCATCGGACCCAAAACAATAACAACAAACCAATCCTGTAACTGCAGAACAAAAAGTCAATGCCCTCTTCCAGGAAAATTCACTACACCAAACTTCATCTACAAGGCAACAGTATCATTGACACCACCCACAGGAACACCAACATCACCTAACATCGAAAAGGCATACATAGGATTAACCGAAAGGCCATGGAAACACAAATACTCTCAACATAAATTATCATTCACCCACAGTAAATACAAACACAACACAACACTATCCAGTTTCGTATGGGATACAAAGGAAAAAACCGGAAAAGCACCCGAAATATCTTGGTCGATCCTAAAATCAACCCCCATTACAACAACAGCACAAAAAGATGCCTCCTTTGTCTCACTGAAAAATGTCCATCATAACATACACCATCAAAAAACAACTTCTCAACAAAAGATCAGAACTTATTTCAAAATGCCGACACGAAAACAAATTCCTCCTCCGCAACTTCATACCTAATGACTAACCGCATGGGACCTCCTTTCCTGATCAAACAGCCGAACACCTATCTACCCAATTTGAACATAAATCACTCTTTAGTAATCTTAAACCGTATCCACATGAGACTTCCTTTCTTTCTTCCTTTCCCAGAACATTAACACCTTGTAATACGTTACCACCTGTAATTTTTTTAATTATTATTTTTGATGAGCCGCCTACTTTATTTGTTTATAAAAAGCATGTACAGTATTTGTAGCATTATTGCCTGATGATCGAAATATCGTGAAACTATTAGTTGCAATCACAGTTCGTATTTTTCGTGTTTTATCTTATCTTATATATATATATATATATATATATATATATATATATATATATATATATATATATATATATATATATATATGTTTTCCATCTCTGTAACATTTCTTCTTGCTTCAGAATGATCTTTCAATCTTTTACTTCAATGCAACACCCTGCTGCTCTCTCTCTTTGAAAACGCATTCAAGCCTTGCACTGTTTCTTAGAAAATAAGCATTCAGCTCGACAAAGTTGGTACACTTTCCTGTTTAGTTGGGCATATCTAGACCAACTAAACGGAAAAGTGTGCTAAAGTCTCGTCATTTTGTTATCCTGCACAGCTTTGAGCATTTCATCAGTCGTCCAGACTGGTTTCTTAACCCCTGGTTGTAAGAGGCACCAACTCCTTTGCTATGTCCTGATTGTTCAGGTGATGTACTCAAATGTTGTCTAGGCTGCAGTATAAGTAATAAAACTTTCATCCTACATCAAATTTTAAAAGTTTTAATCTTGGTTGTGTCTTTTCAAAGTTTTGCTTGCCATTTCAACTAGCACACACACAAATAAAAAATGTCATGATTGCTAATGCAATCTGCTCTAGGCAACCTTTTTACTTGAGACATGGCATTGAGGAAGCTCTTGTTGATAGTAATAATTCCAATTTGGTTCTTTGTGTGGTTTTCTGGGGTTCTTCATGTCCAAAGTAGTCTGGGTTAATGAGCAAAGCAGGTATTAGTTTTAATATCATTATTTTCTTTACAGCACTAAACCCAGATGTCACTGCCTTTAGTGGTGTGAAGATGTGAGCCTACTATATCAGACGTTGGCCCGGATTTTTGGTTCAGGTCACCAATAACAAACACAATCCCTAAGTAGGTGTAAAAAATAAGTTAATGAAATACTATTAAAAGTCAATTCCATTGTACCTATATTATGTTCAATATCCATAATATCCAAAATATACAATTTGTCTTTAAAATTAACTCCAGACATCTTTAAAATGATAATTCTTTCTGTCAGAAACGACCATTCCTTGTTTTCCATTGTTAGTCTGAAGAGGAGCCGTGGCTTAATGGTTAGTGCAACTGCACAGTAACCAAAAGTTCCGGGTTCGATTCCCCGAGCTGTTGAGGAGAATTTGGAACTTTGCAAAGAAAAAAAAGCCATTGGTTGGCGTTAGGAAGGGCATCCGCCCAAGAAATTCCTCACTGCCAATTCAAAGTCCCTCTGAAGGGCACCGTCTGAGCCCCGGTTACTGGGAAAAAATGACATTAAAACAAAAAAAAAAGAAAAAAAAGGCTGATAACATATTTTAAGTTATACAAAAATGTAGCTTGTTTTAGTAGTTAGTGCTAAATCGTATCAACAAAACACTCAGTAAATGACTTTCTGTTTAGTTCTTGATTTTAGGAAATTTATTCCAAATTTACCTTCAGTCTACAATGTAAGATCCTTTTACCTTTAATATTGTTTAGACAGAGCGAAATTCTCTAAAGTATACTAATATATTTTTGTATTTAGAAGGTTATGAATAAAGTAAGGCAGTTTTACGCTAATGTAACCATCTTGAAACATATTGTCGTTAATTTGTAGCTCTGTATGTATCACCATATTTCTTTTTGTTTTAATTATTTTGGTCATAAAAATGCCAGTTTTCAAAACTAATCTTCTCATTCTGCCATAGCTGCTCTTTTGTTTTTTGTATTCTGTGACAGCAGGACCCTGGGTTTGTTCTCCTCTTCCATGCGTATTAGATATCAAGTATCCAAAAGAATATTGCTGTATCTAAAAAAGAGAGAGATCACTGAAATTACTTAAAGCACCTAAAAACACAACACAGAGGACTGTGTTATCAAATAATAAAATTAAGGTCAAGGAGGGTAAGGTCATTTGTCAATATCTGTGCTCCATGTTGGGCGCCAACAAGTAGTTAACTTACACTCTGTGAATTATACCTTTGGGCTAATATTTTGGTTTATCTAAATAATGGTACTACACTTAACAACTTTGATTCTTTTATAAATCTTACCTCTTATATTGGTCCTGTTTTATATTTATCAAGTTCATACTATAACGTACATTAAAAGGAAAAACAGTTCTTGGATCAAATTATTTACAATTCTGTCAACTATCTATCATTTTTGTTGTCTTAGTCTCAGCCTTAAATGAAAATTGTAAGATTCTATAAAAAGCAGATAACGTTTGGTAACGAGCATTTTAATAAAATGGAAAGCTCTTTCCGGTTCTAAATAATTACACCATACAAATTTATTTTCTTAAGCGCCAAGTTCCTATTTGTCTGATAACTCCAAAAGGATAAAGAGATATCTTACTTGACCATCTGGATTTAACGTGACATATGTTAAGGATATCTTTCAAAAAGCAAGGGAAATCATAATATTTGCTGATTGAAAAGTTTACCTGAAATATCGTTTTTTAGATTTATATGATCCTTTGGCAAATATGCCTCTTCAAGCTGCTGTTAATTCCGTACTAGTCTTGTTCACAGATTGAAATAAATTTGACGGTCAGCATAGAAATTACGTATTATTTTAAGATATTTTTGGACAAAAATTCCTTACGATTTCTTAAATTGTTAGTGTTGACAGGACACAAGGAAATGAGAAAAAGCCCTCTTGTTGGAGAAAGATTAAAGTAATAAATGAAAAGCAGATTTCAATGATCCAGAAACGATTCAGAGATAAAAGTAGGTAGGACATAAGGTATTCATGTCATACTGCGAAAACCTCTAGTTTAAGTATTGTATAGCAAACATTCTATACAGTCAGCCGGCACATTGTTCAGAAATTTGCCAAATAGTGGCCAAATGTTTGCAGATAAACATCACAAAAGGAGTATATACTCCCATTGAGTCTATTTTCAGGACAGCTAGAAACTTACCAAAATTACTTTTTTTAAGGTGGATATATCTATTACGAGAACAATAGTTTAAATAGATGGTAGCAATTCCAGTGTAAATGTACCTCTGGATTTTTTCCTGCAAAAAGTAATTTCTGTTTGGATATTCTTAGAATATTAAAGAATTCAAATACGACTTCTTTTTGAAATGATAAGGGAAAAATGCCTGTGAAACATATACAATATAAATATATTTTAACAATTCCTTTGTTGTTTTTGTTCTTGGGATTAACATGGTATTGATTTTGGAGAAATGCTTTTTTATTTTGGGGCAATTAAAATTAGTGTTGGTGTCGTTAACAATCGGTGTCTTTTAAAATGGCAGACTAATTTAGAAGAGTTTACATGATCTTGCAAAAAACCTAGGTTCGTCAGCCTAGTTGGTAGACACATTTCAATCCAGCTTAAATCAATTTTAATAGCAATAAATTCATCCTTCACTGTTTTGTGTTCATAATCTTTGGTATAAATTGTATAACCAATGAAATTTCTGAGGAAACTCAATTAAAAATGTAATCTGACTACATTTCAAAGCTTAATCAATGTTTTCGTTTGTTTCACAAAGTTCCTATGTGTTGTGTGGTTTTGAAATTCAGAGAACGTTTTGAAGTATCACTGCAGAGAAATGTACTTCTTCATGTAAAGAGATACCCTTCGAAATCCTTGTATGAACAGTACGTGTATTTGAACATAATTTTGAACAGCAATTAAGTCCATGTCTTCCAACAGAATTGTTATATTCTGATCTCCTAATCAGTTTTAGTAGCTCTGTTCTACTCAATAACTAAACCTTAATCTTCTGCTATTTAGAGGATAAAAAAACACATGAAATTGTTATACTATTCAAATTTGAATTAAAAGTTAAGATTATAATTTATAATAATAATAATAATAATAATAATAATAGTAATAATAATAATAATAATTTGGGTATGCGGGTCATGGAGACCTCAGGGGGATAGACACCCCTGCCCTGGATAGTCGTGGGCTGCCCTTGGGCAAGGCACTGCACCAACTTAGCCTCCCCTATCAGGGTTACGATAATGCTGCCTTGCAGACCTTGGACGGTAAAAGGCTAAGGGAGCCAACCCCTACAGAAAAATGGATAAGGGAGGAAAAACCCCGACAGAAAAAGCACCACTCATTTTTTTTACGATGAACTCACGAAGACATAGAAAACCCAAACGGCGTGAATGGTTCATCTGGCCAGGCTAGATGCACCTCGCCCCGTAGTGATGTTGTGGTGAAGCAGGCACGTCACGACGGTCAACGTGTTACTGGCAAAACTAGAAGGAGATACTCAAGAGAGGACAACAGGGCCACCATTGAATGTTACTATGCCAGTCATCCTAGTCTGATTGGATATAGACAGAAAATGCATAGAGCATGGAGAGAAATGGGTCAGTTTGAGATAGATAAACAGAGAATGGCTGATCAAGTGAGGAATATCCTAAAGCGAAAGTGGTTTACCGAAGAGGAACTTGATGAGATCAGGGAAAGTGTGTTGCAAAAAAGGGAGCGAACAGATGAGGATATAACGGAGAATGAAAGGGATGAAGACC
>RDPX01000036.1:569179-652120 GCA_003991215.1 Morbakka virulenta | reverse complement strand
ATAATAATAATAATAATAGTAATAATAATAATAATAATTTGGGTATGCGGGTCATGGAGACCTCAGGGGGATAGACACCCCTGCCCTGGATAGTCGTGGGCTGCCCCTGGGCAAGGCACTGCACCCACTTAGCCTCCCCTATCAGGGTTACGATAATGCTGCCTTGCAGACCTTGGACTGTAAAAAGCTAAAGGAGCCAACCCCTACATAAAATCGGATAAGGGAGGAAAAACCCCGACAGAAAAAGCACCACTCATTTTTTTTACGATGAACTCACGAAGACATAGAAAACCCAAACGGCGTGAATGGTTCATCTGGCCAGGCTAGATGCACCTCGCCCCGTAGTGATGTTGTGGTGAAGCAGGCACGTCACGACGGTCAACGTGTTACTGGCAAAACTAGAAGGAGATACTCAAGAGAGGACAACAAGGCCACCATTGAATGTTACTATGCCAGTCATCCTAGTCTGATTGGATATAGACAGAAAATGCATAGAGCATGGAGAGAAATGGGTCAGTTTGAGATAGATAAACAGAGAATGGCTGATCAAGTGAGGAATATCCTAAAGCGAAAGTGGTTTACCGAAGAGGAACTTGATGAGATCAGGGAAAGTGTGTTGCAAAAAAGGGAGCGAACAGATGAGGATATAACGGAGAATGAAAGGGATGAAGACCATATTGTCGAGACACCACCAGAAAATGAAGACCAAAATGAACCAGAAGGAGAGCCAACACCAAAAATAGTGAGAGAACCAACTTCTGAGAAAGAGAAAGATCTGATAGAGAGAATAATAAGTGAACGTAATCAACCAGCTAGTGATCAACCGTGATTGAGAACCTTTAGACATATCGAAAGGAGCAAGATCTTGCGTAAAGTCAAACAGATTGATAAGGTACTGGATTGTGTAGAGATAAACAACATCACTGAGTTGAATGACACCATCATGGCTTGTGCGAAAATCATTATGCAAAAGTTGACAAAGAACGTAGACCAGAGACAGTCTAAGAAAGCGCCGAGGTGGAAAACACGGCTGCAGAAGAAAATGAAATACATAAGGGCCGATTTAAGTAGAGTTGTCAAAAGTAAAGGCAGATATTATGACGATCCTATAAGAATGAGGCTAGAGAAAAAATACAGGATTAAAAACAAAGGGTATGATGTGGTAATTGAAGAGTTGAAACGAAACCTAAGAGCGGTAAGCCAGAAGATAAAGAGATGCACGGAAAGAGTAGAACAGTACAACTAGAACAGAAAGCTTGTCAACAAAAAGAAACGGTTTTATCAGGACCTACAAGGAAATGGAAACAGCACTCGCGGAGAGGCGCTAGATAAGGCAGAATCTAGAGTGTTTTGGCAAGGAATATGGAGTGAAGAAACCAAACATAACACCAATGCGGAATGGGTAAACAGAGTACAAGATAAACTGGAGCATTTGGAAAGACAAGGAGATCTGAGTATCACTGAAAATGATGTTAAGAAGATAATAGGAAAAGTACCCAACTGAAAGTCTCTGGGCCCTGATAGAGTACAGGGATTTTGGATAAAGAACTTGGCGAGTCTGCATAAGCTGATGGGAACACATCTACAGAAGTGCTTGGAAGATGGGAATGTCCCTAAATGGATGACATCAGGGAGAACAGTTTTGATTATGAATGTCCCAGCTAAAGGGAAACAACCTGAAAATTACCGACCCATTACATGCTTACCACTTATGTAGAAAGTATTGACAGGTATCCTGTCTGATCAGGATGTTATTGGGGAAGAACAGAAAGGCTGTATCAGGAAATCACGGGGCACCAAGAACCATCTTATGCTGGACAAGGCAATTCTACGTGACTCAAATAAGAGAAGCACTAATCTAGCTGTATGTTGGATCGACTATCAGAAAGCATATGACGTCCTACCACACTCATGGATCTTAAAAACAATGGAGATAACTGGAATGGCAAAAAATGTGATCGAACTGATAAGAAAAAGCATGCGGTCTTGGAACACTGAGTTTAATACCTCGGGGAAAAGATTGTTGAGGTAGACATCAAAAGAAGGATTTTCCAAGGAGATTCTTTATCCCCTCTCCTCTTTGTGACTGGTATCACACCGCTGTCGATACTCATGGGGGAAGTTACTCAGGGTTACAAATTCCAACAAAGCAGAAAGGTTAACCATCGTCTATACATGGATGATCTGAAGCTTTACGGGAAGTCGAAATCGGAGTTAGAGGCCCTGGTGAACACAGTCAGAATATTCACAAGTGATATACGGATGAAATTTGGATTGCATAAATCTGCCTCGTTGGTGATGAGACGAGGAAAGAAGATTGAGGATGAAGGAATCGGGATGCCAGATGGACAGTTGACAAAAGATCTAGGGGAGGAGTCTTATAAGTATAACTTATCTTAGGAATACTGGAGGCTGATAAGATGAAAATGGAAAACATGAAACAGAAAGTCAGAAAGGAGTATTTTAGAAGGAAAAGAAAAGTGTTGGAGTCAAAACGGAATGGAGGTAACATAATCAAAGTAATGATCACTTGGGCAATGGTAGCAGTGCGGTACACAGCCGGGATAGCTGTTGGTGAGCTGCAGGGGATGGATAGAAAAACAAGAAAGCTGATGACGATGAATCGAGCACTCCACCCAAAAGCAGATGTGGATAGACTGTATGTGAGTAGAATTGAGGAAGGCAGAGGAATGGTATCGATCGAGGAAAGTGTGAGGACTGAGGAGTACAGTTTGTCGGATTACATAAAGAGAACAAAAATAAATGACGACTCAGTGCTGGAGAGTTTTGTGAAAGAAAGAACTGCGACAGAGTTTAAGAAGGAAAAAGTGGCTAAGAGGATAGAAGGATGGAACGAGAAACCTCTGCATGGTCAGTACTCAGAAAAAGTACTGGGAAATGAAACATTTTCTTGGAATTGGTTGAAAGCTGGATGGTTGAAAAAAGAAACCGAAGGACTACTGCTAGCCGCCCAAGATCAATCACTCCCAACGAGGAATTATAAAATGAAGATAATGAAAGAACAGGGAAGTAAGATGTGTCGGATGTGTTGTGCAAGGGAGGAAACGGTGATGCGCATACTAGGTGAATGTGAGAAGCTGGCACAGGGTCAATATAAGAAGAGACATGAACGTGTTGCTTCGATCATCCATTGGGAACTGTGTGAACTCCATGGATTCCAGAGGAGCAAAAACTGTTTTGATCACGGAGCTGAGCCAGTCTTGAAGAATGCCAAAGCTAAAATCTTGTGGGATTTCAACATATGTGGTGGTTGACAAGATCCTGATATTGTGGTGGTTGACAAGATCAACTCGGAAACGACAATCATAAACATCGCTGTCCCTGGGGATTTTCGGGTCAAAGAGAAAGAATCAGAGAAGATTGAGAAATACCAGGATCTGGCACTGGAGATAACCCGCACGTGGAAGACATCTACCAAAGTGATTCCCATAGTAATTGGAGCTCTAGGAACCAAGTACAGAATTAAGGAATGGATTGCTCTACTTGGAGTTGACACGAAGAAATTTGGACTGATTCAGCAGACGGCAGTGTTGGGTTCGGGCAACACCATAAGAAAGGTGCTATCCATCCCAACCTAGAGAAACTAGGTCGATGGTAGAAAGACAAACCAGCTACTACTGTGCTGTGTTATTTATTTTATAGTGTAATAATAATAATAATAATAATAATAATAATAATAATAATAATAAGGGTGACAAACTAATAATAACAGCAATATTTCCATTTTCTTCCTGTTAACCTAAAAAGAGTCCTTGGAAGAAGTTTTTGCGAGTATTTTTAAACTTGGACTAAACCAATTAGAGATTAACACTGTTACTGCAGCATTCAATTAGGTTTGTTTTTTGATAAAGTCCAAAATTTTTTAATAATCTGGTTCAATTTCCATGGATCCATCAATTAAGCTCGACATTTTACTAAATTAGGAAGTTTAAATCATCAAGTGTGAATCTCTCGTTTGTCAATAATTGACGTAATATATTTCTCTGATATATGCAATTTTCTAATGTAACAACGGTAAAAAGCAGATGACTTTGTTTGTATTTCACTTTAGATGAATTGCAATATAGTGGATACCAACGCCGGAAAAAGAAACTTTAGGATACCGGCTTACCTCTCAAGTGTAGCGAAAACGTTAGGGCTTCCAAAAAGCACTTACCATCTGAAAGAGCCTCTGTTTAATACCTTGTATACTCATGTAGTAAACGTTCCTTTCAAAGGTAACCTGCAGATCTTTGGACAAGTTAGGGGTTTTTTTGGTTATTTTTAGTTTTGACGTCATTTTCCCTCAGGAATTGGGGCTCAGACGGTGCCCTTTTTGATTTGGCTATGAGGAATTTCATAGCCGGATGCCCTTCCTAACGCCAACCAATGGCTTTTTCTTTTGTAAACTTTCGAATTCTCCTCGCCACCTCGGAGAGTCGAACCCGGAATTCTTGGTTACGGTGCTACTGCATTAAGTTGCGGCTCCTCTTTGGACAACAAGTAAAGGAGATAAAATCAAAAAGGATAAACAATCACCCCAAATAAATAAAAACACCTTTGATGTTAATCTTAGTAGCCAACATGTCAACAGTTTCCTTTCGTTTTTATTAACTACATGTGCTGTTTTTCAACTATTAATATTTTTTTCTAATCAGGAAATTTATTTGATACATTAACTTTTGTATGAGCATTTGCTTCGTCATAGGCTTCCAAGCATAACTATGATTGACAAGATTAACGTCAAAATAAAAGAAATGAGATAAAAAAACCGCATTGCAATCCATCTTTATGACGTCATTAATATTTGTGATGTCATACTTGAAATGAAAAGAAAGCTTAATAACATGCAAATTTGTGAGCAAAATTTTTCATGGAAACGTGCAATTTCGCCTGAATAATAAAGTTCTTTCTGACCTTTCATAAAATTAAAACAAACTTAATGGATTGTGTGTAACCTAAAAAGTATATACTTTTTCTTTAAAGAAAGATCAGCATAAACCTTCAAAGATAAATGTAATATTAAAGCAACTTTCAACAGTGTATGATTAGAGTGAAATGCTTCAGACAACTCCACAAGTCTTAAAGAGCCTAGTTCTTTAAACAAATTTGTCAAGCAACTCGTCACATAAATAAAATTCTATTGATGTTTATATAGAAACTGATATTTAAGATAGCAATGGATATAAAAAGCGTCTTTTCCCTATAAAATTACCAAACGAAGTAGGGCAGCAGAACAAAACACAGTCGACACTTTATTTTTTTTTAAATTTTGAAAGACAACATTGCTCTAGAAGGATGAGAATTAAAAAAGATTAAAAAAAAGAAATTAAAAGAACCAAATCAAAAGACTGGTGTGGACTAATCTCTGCTGTCATCTACATCGAAAATTTGTCACAAGTGACAACTAATGGAGTGAAAATTTAATAACCTTCGTTATTCAGATGATATGGGCGTGACCTCAAGCCCAGATAAAAATCNAAAGACAACATTGCTCTAGAAGGATGAGAATTAAAAAAGATTAAAAAAAAGAAATTAAAAGAACCAAATCAAAAGACTGGTGTGGACTAATCTCTGCTGTCATCTACATCGAAAATTTGTCACAAGTGACAACTAATGGAGTGAAAATTTAATAACCTTCGTTATTCAGATGATATGGGCGTGACCTCAAGCCCAGATAAAAATCTTGACAAACTCATATATAATTTGAATGAGTGAAAACAAAGTTCAGTATATGAACTGCTAGAAAACAAAGTGCTTGGCTGTAGCAAAAGGAAAGGACTTAGATTATCAGTCACAGCCAAAAAAAGAGTTGTTTTTTCACTAACAGTGATTGTTTGTTGCTTTACAAAGGCAAATAGAGCAAGGGATATAGAGGAAGGAATTGTTTTGGCAAAAAGTATTTTTCAGGGATAAAATACATTTAAAGTAATCTTGGTAATAGAAACAGGGTTTTGGATTTTTATGTGATGCCCTTTAATTGACCATGCCTATGAAAGTGTAACTGTATGAAAAGATAGAGGAAGCCAAGCAGAACCAAAAGAATGGTATACGTAGGACAAGGATATCATAAGCAAGTCTCAACACAAACAGAGAATTCCTAAATAGAACTGATGGACAAACAGTTTAAAACAAGCACTAAACATGAATTAAAGCCACATCTTGAATAGTATATCAGATAACATGGAAAAAGTGATCTTTTAATTGGAAAAGTGAAGGAAAAAGAGATGAAGATGCAGAGAAGAGGCAGGACACAAAATTATTGAGTTTCAACTGAAAATTTGTTTTAGAGGAATGCATCTTAAAGAAACTGTACTTTGGATTAAGGTTCCTTTTTAGTCTACTTTGTTCCATATTGAAAATTATATTTATCATTTGAATAAATAGGGTAATAAATGGGATAATAAATAGGGTAATAAATAGGATGATAAATAGGGTAATAAATAGGCCAATAAATAGGGTAATAAATAGGGTAATAAATAAGGTAAAAATAGGGTAATAAATTGTGTAATAAATAAGGTAATTAAAAGGGAATAAACAGGGTAATCAAAAGGATAACAGACTAAAAGCTTTGCCGAGTTCATTTTGTTTTCAGTCATTTAAGGAAATTTTAAGTAACATTGATTCAATAGTTTCAAGAACAACGTTATAGAAGAGCAATGCAATCATTTACATAGTTTACTTAGGTACATATTAGCAAATTTTATCTAAGGTTTTTTTATGCTTAAGTAAGATGAGTCTTCACTTAGGTTATACTAATTGGAGATTCTGAAAATATCACTACAAAGAACATCTGTTATTATTATGAATTGGAAGGTAAGTTGCTGTTGCGTAGGAAATTCAGGGTTTTATACAGAGATTTGAATTAGGTATCCCGGAGAAAGAGTTTTGGAGACAACCTAAAGATCAGATTATACAAAATAAATGATTAGGAACTAAGCCCCAAAAGCTCAGTATATGAACCAATCGGTCGATTGACCCAAATGCACTGGTTCAAATCCGCTTAAGTGCAGCTTTCAGTATGACTTGTTTTTGACTAGAATTTCAAAGGCTTTCCTTTAATATTAGGCCCCTATGATTGTTTTGCTTAAAATTATCAGGTGGGGCTGGAGGTGTCTTTAGCATATTTAAGTGTTGAAATTGGCATGTATAGTATTCATCTAGAGTGGAACTTTCTGTACTTTATCTGTAAGAGAGAAAAAGTCCCTTCTCACCGAAATTCAAAGATGTAATTTTATAACGTTACATTCAATTATCATGATTTAATAAAATCACCCACTTAGTGGAATGAAATGCAAAACACACATTGCTAGACCTTCTATCAAACAACAGGAATTAAGAGCATCAATTGACTGCGAATTGACATATAGCTCTCCTTATTGTATGTTAGTCATGAAGATTTATACTACAGCTGTTGATATCAAGAAGGATAATACAAACTGTCTACGTATAATTGCGAAAAAGGTCTTACGTCGAAGAAAAGCGATCCACTAGGGCATTCAAAAGTAATGTATTTATCTTTTTCAACAAATAAAAGTCTACGGAAACTTTATTCAGGTTTTAAAACTCTTATCATTTGATCTAAAATGGGTGAGTCATCCTTTCAAAAGGAATAAGAAGGATGACTGTTGTTTGTGAATGGCGATTTTGTTTGTTCACAATGGACTAAAAGCAGGTTAAAAATTATCTCATATGGCCTCAGACAGCGAAATAAAAATTGAAGTCTGTCTATTGGTTAGAATGCTATTGAACAGGTGGGAAGAAAACAGAAAAAATTATGAAACACAGTGAAAATTGGTTTGAAGTTAAAATTGACCACCTGAGCTAGCAAACCTTCTATTACCTAAAAGCATAAAATGAAATTTACTATTTATTTCATCTTCTGAAATTATAAAATGAATAAAGATCTTCTAGGGGTATGTCAAGCATTTTAATCCTGTTATAAAAAGGAAGACAAAGAGAGTTACCTCTTCCTCCGGTGGCCCAAACAATTTTTTTTTCTTTCCAAAATACGTGATTTCCTTCAATTAATTGATTGGCATTACTTTGGCCGCAGTTTCACTTTGTAATGACTTTCAACACTTATGCTACTATAAATTATAAAAAAAGACATGAAATACAAAAGATTATTAAACTTTATGAAAATTGTTTTACATGAAAACACTTCAGTATTTTACTTAACTGTTTTTACTACTAACATTAAAAAATAAGAGCAACACAGGATTTCCAAGACAACAGTGTACATATTATATATAGTTCTCTTGTATACAGTAGAATGACTGAGGGACATATTCTGTATAAATATTTGTTAACAAAACTATAACTATTAAAACCGATAATGATAATGATGATAATAATAACACAATAATAATAAGAAGAATAAAAATATAATAATAACAACAATAATAACAACAACAACAATAATAATAATTGTAATGAAAATAAAGTAGTTGACAAATGATAGAGCCTAGAATGAAAAGTTCAATATAAAAAAGGATTTTTTAAGAGGGTGAGACTTGTAATGCAAAAGTTAGTGAATGATATAAGATCAAGGCAACAAGGCGGTTTCTTTGATGCCCTATTCAGTAGGAATTATAACATGGAAGGAAGTCGAATTAAAATATATGGTTAGACGAACGTAAAAATTAATGACATTGAATGAAGAAGTTCACCCTAGAAATAATGTAGCAAGCATTATATTGGTAGGAAAAAAGATGGTAGGGGGTTGATAAGTTGTGAGAATTGTGTCAAAACTAAGATGAACAATCGAGCTTGATATATTAAACATATCGGAGGTAACATCATGTCAAAAGTAAGAGATCTTTGGACAATAAATACTGCAGAAGCAGTACCATGAAATAAATATGGCAATAAAGTAATAGTTTTCTTGGAAAAACAATTAAAGGGAAAGCAAATACATGGGGAACTCACTACATTGACTGAGAGAAAAATTGGTCATGGCTAAGAAGGGAGACCTGAAAGGGTGCACAAAAGCATTAGTGTGTAGTGCACAGGAACAATCTCTGTGGTCTAATTACATAAAGCATTATATTGACAGAAAAGTGAATACGTCATTATGTAGAGTGTATGGTGACAAGGGAGAAACAAGTTGTCATCTAGTGAGCAAATGTGCCAAACTTGTACACAGAGAATATAGAAGGCTACATGACAATGAAGCAAAGTATATACACAGTTTTTCAGTGGAAAAGGTTGAATCTGAAAATACCACAAAATAGTGAGAAAGGAAACCAAAAAGAGTTCTAAAAAATCAAGTGTTATGGGATTTTATGATTCAGTGTGATAGGGTTATTCAAGCAAGAAGGCCAGAAGTTATTATCGTTGACAAGAAATAGAAGGAAGTATAGATAATTGATATTGCTATTCCAGGTGATTATAGGATTAAGGACGAAGAACAGGAAAAAACGGAGAAGTATAAGCAACAAGTATGAATTAAAGAAAGAAATTGAAAGGCTACGGAACCTGAAAAATGTTACAATAATCTCTATTGTTATGGGCACACTAGGATGCATATCAGGTTTCTTCAAACGTTGCATGTAGAAGCGTGGAATTAATATAGAGTTACAATTGGTACAAAATACAACACTCATAGAAACAGGAGGGATTTGAAAAAAGACATCTGTGTAAGCCACGAGATATGATAGGGTGGGTTCTTTATCAGCTTGTTGCTGACTGTTCCCTCCTTACCTACCCAGACCAATTAACAAGTTGATGTCTGCAAATAAACAAATTCGAGATATTTAAATTTTTTTGATTTAGGTACAAGAAACTGACAACAGATATATTTAATCTAAAGTCAATGACTTTATTTTTTATATTAATAGCCTTTCATTGAAGAATCCATGGTTTAAATACTGTCACATGTGTAGCACTGTTTCTTGTTTACAGCTGTTTTTACTAATGTTTTTGATACATAAAGGTTTTTAGTATTGTTAGAAGTGTGAGTAATTGTACTTATTACAAACAAACACATAAACATTCACACACATACACACACATATATATATATATATATATATATATATATATATATATATATATACAGAAAATGAAACAAAAACTACGAGTCATGTATTGTAACTTATAGTTTCATGATATGTTAATCAATAATTGTCCATTGATTGTAATATTATCAAATTACAAATTGCAATGTATAACTGATCTTTTCATTGACTCAGCTTCTTTATTGTGCTCTGCTCTATGCATTTCTCTTTTTTGGTTGTAAATGAAACATAACACAATATTTATATATGCATATTTACATACATATGCATCCATACATATTTCATGTAATGTTATAGGGTTTTGATATTTTGCAAGAACTAGCTTCTTCAATATCTTACAAAATAAGCAGTATTTATAACATTTTGACGATGTGTTCTAGTTCTTGTTTTTAAGCTCTTTTCAACACAGATACTTATTACCTTCCAGGAAAATTTGTTAGATCCTGTTTTGTCAAGGCACAAACGTCCTTCCATTTTCGTGCTGAACTTGTGATTACTCTGTTTCAAAAAATCTATTTTTTCTAGTTACCTTAAGAAAACAAGTTTTAAGATAGAAAGAAAGATAGAACTTAAAATAATATCTTTTAACACGCTTTAAGTTAACCTTTACCAAAATTTTATTTATATTTGTTAATTTTAGCTATTCAAAACTGATCAAGCTTATCAGTGAAGTGATTAAGTGCCGTAGACTTAAAAACTGAACCACGAAAAAAGAGCAGGTGGTAATAGATGACAAAATAAAACCAGATAAGAAATAGAAGAAGGAAAGGTCTTGTAAAGTTTTATTGCAATAATCCGAACGATGGCAAAGGAGGTAGTACATTCAGTAAATTACTTAGATTGTAAACAGAGACGTTTATACTGAATATTGTTACAAATAAATCATTTTTCGAGACTCTCAACAATTGAAAGATGTTACATCCAAAAATATTGCTTACTCATGGCATTATGCAAACAAAGTCATGTTATTTGTCGCATACATAACAAACATGTCTTAGTGAAAAGCAAAGGAAAAATAACGATATTTAAAAAAAGAAAACAATGCATTTACTTGCATGCACAGTGGATAGCTTCACAAATAATATCCAATTCATATACAACAGATTTAACTTAAATGATATTGGTTGATCTTGATCTTTAGGGGAAAATATTTAACCACTATTTCGTAACATACTTCTGCTTCTTTTAATTTGCTAGCTTTAGTGCCTCAAAATAAGAAAGTTAGAAAATATAGCAACTTTCCTGTTTTGATGCATACAGCTCCATAAAAGTTCGCCATCAAGAGCGTTTTTCAGGTGGACTTGAAATCTTATCATTGCTGGATTTTTCTTACTATAGGTGATACAGTACCTTTCATTCGCTTCGCTCGTGTCTACGTCAATAGTCTGCTTTAATACCTGTGTTTCAATGTTGCAGTTATATTTAATCCAAACATTAATGTCAGCCTCTACCAAGTCAAGTAGTTGCAACTATACTCAGTCATTGGAGATTTTAGTAATCGCTTTTTAACATGGGGCAGTGCCATCTTAATTATCAGGACTCCAATTTTTCCTTGACTATCGATGACTTTATGGAGTCCCAATAATCAGGAACAAAAACTTTTGTTGTGAACGATTTGATGGTTTACGTAACCTTCTACCAGCAACATTAGCTTTGACGATGACAGGCAAAATATCACAATGATACCATTTCTTTATAGCTACGAAGATTCATTGTGAAGATTGATTGTGCAGCTGTAGCTAGAAATAATATTCAATAGTGAAAACAGTCACTTGACAGCACTATTTGGTGCTTTTAATTGGATTCCTGTCATACCCTGTGACCCACATTGTCAACAACCCTAAAGAAACCTTATTCCAGCCTTCATATTCTTGCCAAGCGTAATTGAACTGCAGGTGTAAATTAACCCAGAGACTACAATTGAGAAAATAGGTACGTCTTCTATACCTTATATTCTTCATTTGACGAGACACGAGACCTTGTCACAGATCTTAAAGCAAGATGAAATAGCCTAATGCCAAATGCCAAAGGTAACTTTTTATGAATGCCTGTGCTATTATTGCAAGGAAAGGTCATAACATCTTTTTGTGGAACCTTTTTGCATGTTTGTTAGACCCTCGAATTGACGTTTAAATATTGCAAATAACAGAAAATATAACAGACCTAGCATTATTCATAAAATAAATAAATATCTAATATGATATCAAATATCAAAAATATGAGGTGAGGTATGTACGTAAGAGTTTACTGTAAGCATATATGTTTCAATATTTTTTTTAACTTTACCAAAATAAGATACCTTATGGTATCTTATTTTGGTAAAGTTACAAATATAAGGTAATAAATGTTGTTGCAAAGGACTAAAATATATCCAGCCTTTGTAGTTTAAAAGTGGAGAATAGTAATTTTCACTTTTTTATTATTGCTCAATAACTTTGTACAGATGTCAGAAAAAAAAGGAAAAGTAGTATCCACTTCATTGCAATGGAAATCTTTTTATGACTTTTCATATAGGATGGTAAAATTTTAATTAGAAATCATCTCTATCAGCTTCAATACTCCTCCAGTCGATAATATTCACGTGAAGAAAAATCAACGAAACGATGAATAAATCATTTAACCACCCTGTGAAAGTAAAAGCAGATACACTAACATCACATACAATCTCAGGTAGGATACAGCAAAACAAAGAGAAAAAGGGATAATCTTGAAATGGATAGGCATATAAGTGTGGTCATCTCGTCATCTTACCAATGACTAACTTCAAGCTTTCATTCATACCGAAGTGTATGACTGTGTCTCTTATTTTGCTTATATTATATTCTAATTTTGAATATAAAAATAATTCTCTCCTATTAAATGTTAAAGTTCCTTAGGATGTATCTGCCGACACTAACCTTTTTGTTCTTGACTTCTCTCTTGCTCCTAAACCGGCGCTGATTCATATTTTTACCATAAATATTGTAACTAGGGTTATTGTTGACGTACTTATCATTGATGTTAAAATCCAATATGTAATGATTCTTACTAATTGGCGTAAAATTCAAATTCAAAGAATTTTTCAGTGAGATGGAAATTTAGCCGCCAACAAAAGGTTGTTTCTTTTTGGCAACCAAAATTCAGAATCAGTTATAACTTAATTTTGAAATTACACAGTTTCTGGTCACCTAAAAGCAATTAATTTGTTAAATAAAAAGCGATTTATTGGGTTTGTTTTGATCTAAAAGCTTTACATCATACTTAAAATGGAGGTTGATTGAGAAAAAATACAAGTTTACTTACTACTACTAAAGATTATATTAAGGGAAAAGCTGTTATTTAGGGTACCTAAGAAACAATAATTGTACCGTAAGTAAATCAGAAACAACTTATCAGAATCTAGTTTTGAATAAACTCTTTTAAGAAAAAAATGTTTTTCAAACCGCAGGATGTGTGTTGTTTTTCATGATATCAATTTTAATGTTGTAGCTGGCGTTACAGAGACTTGTGAACATTTTTGTAACTATACAGGAATTTGTAGCAGGTGAAACTTTGATCTTGGAGGAATTGTTGAGTCAAATGAAAAATGGCTGCAGATCAAATGGCATGATATCTTTCTGCTGTCCTCTCTGACTTTCTGATTAAAAATTTTTCTTGGAATATAGTTCATTCAGAACTTTTCTGTCCTCTCATTTATGGTTCTCTTAAAATCCTGGCGTTCACAGGATTTAATGAGAATTTCCTATGAGATTTAAAGTTTATCATACGAGTAATGTACGTGAATAAATATAATCTTCTATACTGATGTATAGGTGTAAATAAATATTATAGCAAAGAAAAAATTAATTGTATCCATTAAAAATAATAATAATTATGCCAGTCTGCTTAGAAAAGCAAGAGTTCCAGTCACTAGAAATTTTAAAAGAAAATTAGAATAAACCAAATGGGCGAGTAAATGAATTGTGACTGGTGATGAATTTGGACTTATAATATAACTTAAAATAACAATAAAAACAGTGAAATAAAATTGAAAAATTTACCTTCATTAAAAAGAAAGAGATATCTACATGTTTTATAAACTAGTATAGACGTAAAATGTTGATTTTTAGATTTAAATGGGTTGCTGGCTTTGCGACTAAAGTAGATTTATAGAATTTCTCAAGGCTACCTGCATATTTATCGACTCCCTATGCCACGATTATCTTTGGTGATTGTACGAGAACTGGCGCTTATTTGATGAATAATATATATATGCAATTCCTAACAGTGAAGATATTTTGCATATGATAAAATGAGATATAGTTGATTTTAGAATGGACGTCATGGTAGACTCTTCTAACCCGTAGTTTTCAGTTTCTATTAATTATTAAATTCTGTTTTCAATAATTCTTTAAATTTTGCAGTCTTAAAAAGAATTGCAGTAGTTAAGAAGTCACCGAAGACTGGCCATTTGATAAAACAGCGGGACAATTCTTTGTTTTCATGTGAATAAGAACGAAGCTTTTTGACTAATATTGTTTCCTAGTGCCTGATGGTTGAACAATATAACACCAGAGACCGAAGAAAATTTTTTATGCTTTACAGATCATTGCTTATCACAAAAGATAATTTCTTGATCTTCTGGCTTCAAAGCAGTTTGTCTCACACTCTCTTGAAGGGGACTGAAAAGAAAACAGTTGGTTCTCAATCTCTCTTTCTCACTATTTTAAGATTTTCAATAAAGAGAAAAGTAGCCGAAAGTCCACTTTTAAAAATATAAACACGATCTCTAAAAGGAAATGTTAAAAAATTACATTGACGTATTCACAAAGCTAAACAGCATTAAATTGGAGAGGTTTACATAATAAGCTAATAAATCGACGCACAAACTAGTTTATAGTTTTCTAGTCCTCTATTTCTCTGTTCAGATTGCTGTTAAATTAATAGACACATAACGTAAGATTGGTTCAATAACCTCTAATCCGTGTTAAAAACTCTATATGGTAAAATTTATCAACTTGAGCCTGGTATCTCTTGGATGTTTCTTAAGATATATTGTGTAAGGGGTAATAGATAAATTAAGAGAGTTCAAGAAATTCTTGGTACACATATAGACAAGGTATTAATATGACCAGAAATTGTTTTTTATTGTTTTACAGATCTGTATTTTTGATTTTATTCTCCTCTAAGAAATAACTGTTAAAAATGCATTTGGTACTGAATAAATGAGCTGTTCCAACACCATTCTCAGTATAGAATTTTTCATAAAACGTGTAGTGTACCCGGACATTTCGCTTAACTTTCTGTGAAAAAGTAACTCGTTTGAATAGACTATTAAAACAATGCTGACTTCACTGCTGAAGTTAAAGCTATCCGCACCAGTTTTGGAGGATAAAGACTATTTTACTGAGACCTAACTATCTGCTCTATCAGGTACGATTTCGGTATTTCGCGGAACAAAGTATTTGTGGCATGCAGAAATATAATAAGTTAAATGACAATTAACAAATGTAAAGACATCTTTAGCAGTAAATTTCCTGAAAAACAAGAACGCCTATTTTTCTTGAACATCTTTTTCCCTTCCAATTGATATATTTTACCAACTTACTACTTTCAGACAACAAATTGCTTTAAACTACTTGATAAAAATTTTTCATCCAAACCCAAAATGACTTATTTTTACTTAATCGTAGCTTTACCTACTTTTCTTCAGCATTGTCCTACGGCATATGTAAGTGAGATAAGGTACTTAATATTGGAGTTGTCTGATCCGAATTAAAATCACCAATAAAAATTATACACTTTTCTTTAGTTATCTCACTATTTAAGGACCTGATTCCTATTGCAAGGCATCACAGATTATTTAATACTGCGTGATGCTTTAAGCTCATCGTGAGGAGTTAAAACACCCAACGTAATACATTGTCTACCTATCTTTTATCTTCTATCTCTCTAGACTCTTCTCAGAGCTTCAACATGTTTTCCTATGTTTGATGAATTATGGTAGCAGCTACCAGTGTCATTGTTGTTTAAGCACACGTATACTTTGCCTATGAACCTGAATTAAGCACAATAGCCTATGAACCTGAATTAAGCACAATACACCTGTTCCACATGATAAGATTTAGTATTCACAAGGAAAAAATGTTGTTAGCTGTAAGGATATACGTAATAATCAGCATCATAAATACTGATATCATCTTCATTAATATTATTATGTGTTGACATTTCTATTACAAACTCCTTATTAATAATGTTAGAGAAAACTATAAAAATGCACCATGGAACATAAGCAACATCAAAATTAAGACTCAAAATAATTTGCCAAACCTTGATAGTAGGGAGAGGGAGAATGCATGGCACAATATTGAAAGATCCGTCGTACTTAAAAACTATAGAAATTTCAACATAAACCCATAATAAACTTGAGGAAATTCGCAAATCGATTTTTTTGAAGATAAGCTGTAAATTGTAGAAACAATATCTGCTAGCCAACAGAAAAAATAAGTTTCATTACACTTAAAATAAAAGTTACTGCACACTATTCCATTCGGTTTATTTGTATTCAATCTTCTGATCTGAAAAAATGGCACGTTTCCCTAAACTGTCATTTCTACAAAGTATGTCTTCCACTAAGATTCCATAGCTTATTGAGCGGTCATGGTACCATTGTGCAGTAAAAATTTCTAAACGTTCAATTTAGGAATAAATCAATCTGAAAATCTCATAAACGGCCATTGATTTAATTTAAAAAAATTTTAAGAGAAGCAGTTGTTAGGGTCTACTCTCTTCAAATGTACGTTGTTTACTGGTTGCAAGGGATTCTCACTGTTATAAGGAACACTCAGTAAAATCTCAAATATCAATTTATACCTTATTTATCTCTCACCAACCAAAGAAAAATGGATTTTTAGTAGACACCACTAATCAAGTCAGTTTTTCTATGGGAAAACATTCAAACAGAAAGGCATCAAGTGTGTCGTGGTATACCTGTTCAACTAATCAACTGCTGTTTTGCCAGTCTATTCGATACGCTTAACATACTTTATGCTTCCAGATGAAAGATTCAACTACAAGCATAAAGTTTCAAAAAATCAAAGATTCAGAAAATGTCATAAGCATTTTGAAGTTAGAGTAGGCCAGTCGTTTCCCTTTATTCTCACTTTCTTACACTTTTTAGAGAAATTTGGTGTAGAAGAAAGCCATGCTTCACTGCCCAAAGCTTTCAGTTGTTCTTGACGTTATTTCATCTTGAAACGTTTCCTCGTTGCTCCTTGTTGACCCATTGATCTTGAAATCACTGCACTTTGAAATGAAATGAAATAGATGTTCCAGACTTGGAGACACGAGCTTTAGAATAGAAAGATAACCCTGACCACCGAAATGCTTGGGTCATGGTTTATACAGACGGTTTAGCCACAGATGCCGTTAAAGACGGAGGTGAAGGCATTTTTATAGAATGGACGGACAACACCACCTCTAGTCTTCCTTTACCTATAGGATTCACATGTCCCAACTACAAAGCTAAATGGATAGCTATTGAAACTGAAGTCGTTTACCTCCTTAACCGAGGATTCAACCCAAGGGGTCTTTATTATTTCTTACTGATACAACATCAGTCTTGCAAGTCTTCATCAGACCTAGTTCCCTCCCAATAAAAATCTCCTTATCTTGTTATGAGAATTATAGTCGACAACAACAACAGTTCTACAGTGGTTAGCTGGTAACGTTAACATCGCACGAAACAAAACAGCAGACCCATGTTCGAAGAAAGGTGCCCCAATGGAGCAAATACAGGAGGATATAAACCTGAAGGAAGTTACCATGTTCACAGAAGGTGCAATCAAAACAAGCGGAACGATCACCATCCTTATTATATCAGGGTAAAATCTGTATGTTCCCTAGAGAATATTTCCCTTAAACATTGGAACAATTGGAACAAATTCGTTTTATGGTGTCCAATGAACAAGGATGCTAGAAAGGAAGCAAGTTTGAAATGTCTACCAACTACGTCCAGATGATCAGAACATGGCCCATTAAATTATTCATTATCTATATTCCACTGTAAAAATGCAGATGTTATTTTTAAATGAACAAGAAGAAAAACATAGTAGTTTTAAGCATAAAATAATCAGATTCTAAGTAGAAAACAGAAGCTCACTTATTTGACTGACAGAAAACTATAATAAGTCACGTAATCGATAGATCCCTATCGCTTCCATAGGTACCGTTTAATCAGAGGTGACATCTTTTTATTCACTTTGCTTTTAATCCCTTACGAATTAAAAACAGCATTACTCGCTCATTTCAGAAATTTTGTGGTAATGATCCGTTCGTTACTGTATCTTTGGCGCAAACTGTTATGCTTCCTAATGAATAATCGTTTCCATCTTGTAAAAAAAAATATTTTCCCATTTTGAAAATTCTCAGGAACACCTTTCAGACTCACAATTACAGCATAAATTATCTTGAAACTCTTGTATTAAAAATTTCATTGAAATCAGGAAAATAACTCGTAATCTTCTTCTCTCGCCTAAACGGTCTCTGTTCACTATAAAGCTGCATCCTGTCAATAAAAAAACGTCAGATTTAACCATCAGCTGCATTTAAAAGGGAGGAAGGAATTATTTTCCACACAAAAGTCACACTATGTAAACATCCCTTAGTCCTTCGCTTTCAATAAATCTCTTTCAGATGAATTAGGTAACCTTACCACGAAAGTTACAGCTACGTTGTTTGACATACGTATCACAGTTAATAAGACAGAGATCGAGATGGGTTTGGGGTAAACCACTGGCTCTAGTGGTAAAACCTCATTTACAGCCGTTTGGTAAAAGGTACAGAAATGACCTGTTAACTACAAGGATAGAATTTGTTTTAGAATATTGTTATGGAAAAATGACAAAAAATTTCAGTGTGCTTCCAACACATCTAGATGAATTAATTTGCAGCGTTTTCTTCTTTTCCTTCTTGGGTTAAATTAAAGTAATTACATTTGTTAAGGAGAAAAGTCTCAAAATTGGTTTATTAAATACGTAATTTGTTACCAAGATGATTGTTTTAAAAGTATTGGACTTAGAAGAAACGATTTTATGTTTGTTATAGGTTTCGCACCCCGACGTGAAACAAAAAAAGGAGCAAAATAACATAGTTTTATGACGTCATAAATATCGACAAAATAGAACAGACATAAATAGAACTAATACATATTTCTATTATACATTTATTTATTTTATTTTAATATTTACATTATACATGTACATATATATAATATTTATAAATAAAACATATTTAAAAAAATAATGATAATAATAATAATAGTAATGATAAAAACCTAAGAATTCGGTTTGTTATTTTTATTTCCACTATGTATGTTATCTAATATAATATATATCTTTACCACAGATATTTACTTTACGTGTTGTTTTCCTTTACTCATTCAGAAAGTAATTAAAAGAATAGTTGGAGTGACTTGCGTGATGTCTCTGACCCAAGCTGAAGAGACCTATGTCAGAAATGTCATTAAAGTGAACGCATTTAAAATAAGAAACAAAGGGTGAATATAATGCTTATTGAATTGAATCGCACTATGTTCTTTTATTATTGGTAACAACGACGTGGACAGGAAAATTACCATTGAGGTTTTATGATGTATCAGAATTTTCGCCCATAAAATAATTGCCAACAATTTTTTTTATCTATGGTTAGAAGTCAACTGTGTGTAAATTGAAAATGACAGAAAGAAGTGAAGGATAAATTAAGAAAGGACTTATTAAATTTGCGACATATCAAAATTGGGGCAAAAATGTACTTTGAGCACATTTTGTTGTTGCTGTTTTGTGTAAGATGTTTGGCAAACATCGGGACGTTTTTTTGAAGCCGCCAAAACGGAAAGATAAAGCTCAGGATGACGCTTAGAAGCACACTGAGAAGTCCATAGTAGTGAAAAAGGTAACATCAAGCAATGTTGAAAATGGTAAAGCTTATTCTCTTGCTTCAGCTTCAGAAAGAAAACCAGGCTAGTACATATTGTTCTTCATCAAAGGTACCAATGTAGACAATAAGAAGGAATGACGGATGAACACATTACTGCTTGATCACTTAATTATACCCTACACGAAATTGTTTGATGTTGCCAATTACTTGGCAGAGCATCAACTCCGGACTTTGATGTCATATCTAAGAAATTATAAAGTCTTGTTTGTTTCTGGAAGAGACGATTGTTAAGCAGCTGAAGAATACGTTTAATATACTGCAGAGAGAATTTTAGAAAAGTTAATGCTTATCATTTGTTCGTCAGGTACTTTCTTCCTCTTCATAGACGGATTTGAAGCCAAGAAAAACAAGAATGGAGAACGAAATGCTGTCTGTATTAGTTGTTTGTGAGGGAGTACCCATCTATTATATATTGTGTTGCTCCACAGGATTGTGATTCCTTTGGTGGGACAGTTGAGGCCACCATCAAGAATACAACTAACGGCGTATTCCTGAAAACCGACAAAAGTCTCATATATCAACTTTTTTAGTTGAATAACATGATTTATTCAAACGGCGACGGAATTCTTCTTAATTTTTGCAAGAATAAGGGTGTGCTTTTCTGACAAAAGGAGAATAGAAAACTGACTATCACCATATACTTGGCTGCTCATCGTGCTAAAGTTCTTTAAAAATACCCAATAAAGAAGTTTGAAGTAATAAAATTTTTGATGAATTTATTGTGTCAATATTTTACTTGCAGAAAGGATCTAACAAACTAACACTTAAGATGGTTAGGGTGGGGTTGTTTTGCATAGTGATGTATACATATTCATATTGATGATGTATATGATGTATACATGATGTATACATATAAATATTCCCCCAAAAGGACTGGAACTAGTTTTGTTGACTACAATCCCGAAAATCCCCAAAAGTGACTGGAACTAGTTTTGTTGACTACAGCCGTGAAGGCGTTGTGCTTCAAAACTGAATTTCACCGACCACTTCATTTATCAATGCAATCAAAAACCCAAGTACAATTTTGGTCACATGTTGCGCTGTAAATCCGAACTAAGAATTTTTTTTGCAAGCTTACTGTACTAGTTTGAAAATATTGAAACGATTTTGATATCTGATATTGGTCGTCCTTTCAGCAACCCAATTTCTTATTTGATTTTTTAATTTCTCCATAAATCTTGAAATCGCAATACTCACATGGTCTCATTCAAAACCACATGTAGAACGAACGACAACTTTCCTTGAAGCTATTCATTGTTTTACAATTTACTGTAATAACCTAACTTCTAAATGAATTGTTAAACTCCGTGATATAATAATGAGAAATGCTGAAAGAGAGTAACAAAATGTTAAGGAATAACACCAAATAAACAGACTTAAAGATCACATTTGTATTTGCTTCTTGGGTAATCATTAAAACTATGCAACCTCACTCGCTTGTACCACACACAATGTAACAGATAATAAATGGGTGAGAAACTAAATATGATGATAATGTTACAGCCACTATGAGCCAAGTAACGATTTATAAATAATGGGCTTAACAATCTGACATAAAAAATCTCTCGTCCATCGAGATAATCTTTTGTTTCTCAATACAATACATCAGACCAATGGGTCAAGGTGTGATCAAACTAGAAAAATCTTATTACAGCTCTGACATACGAGGTTTAATAAAAGTCGTCAAGAAACTTCAAAATGACTGCCTCTTTCATCTGAGTCGAAAACAAATGATTGAGTTTCTTATTACAGAAAGTCAGGTCTCTACCAACATTCACAGAGAAATGCAAATTTTGTGTATGGCCGATCTTTCAGGCTATATCAATGTACACAGGTGGGTCTATTGTCTCACTTGTAAAAAAATGGAAACTTTTACCTGGCTTATATATCCCCGTTTGGGAGGGTTTTGTTGGTCGCGAGGAGGGGAGAAAAAGTGAAAAATTAAAAATTTTTCATGATTTTTCGAAAATATGATTTTAGGGTAAGCAATTTTGACTATAGTGGAAAAAATTTTTCCTCCTTTTACTTTGTCGCTTTTTCTATGCAGCAATAACGCAGTGTTTTTTCCTTAGTTGTATTTGAGTTTAGGTCTCGAAAAATAGTCTTTATTAGTACATTCATGTTGTGTGAAAGTGAATTCAACGTACACATGAATGAACCTCAAAAAACAGAGACCATTTATTGTGCTTTATGGGTGTTTGTAGAAATTAGATGAAGGNAAAAATTAAAAATTTTTCATGATTTTTCGAAAATATGATTTTAGGGTAAGCAATTTTGACTATAGTGGAAAAAATTTTTCCTCCTTTTACTTTGTCGCTTTTTCTATGCAGCAATAACGCAGTGTTTTTTCCTTAGTTGTATTTGAGTTTAGGTCTCGAAAAATAGTCTTTATTAGTACATTCATGTTGTGTGAAAGTGAATTCAACGTACACATGAATGAACCTCAAAAAACAGAGACCATTTATTGTGCTTTATGGGTGTTTGTAGAAATTAGATGAAGGTGTTAAAACGATACATGTTGATCTACTGGGGCAATACTTGAAATTTTGTTCAAACTTTTCATGAAACATTTCCACATAATCCATAGCCTACTAAAAAAATTAATCTTTTCAGTATGAAACAAACGTACGCTCTTTATCCCAAGAACCAATCAAGTAAGAACCTGAACGAATTTAATTTTTTGTCAAGTCATCGTCGTCGTCGTCAGGTGGCATATCTGTCGCCAACATTGCTGACATGTCGTTGCGAAGCATCACGAAATTGTGGAAGGAAAAAATTTTGCGCTGGTGTTTTCTGCAACCATTTCTCGATGTTGTTCCACCACTTTTTGCACCTTTTTTTCTATTTTGTATAGTCACCCCAGTTTTATTATCTGATATTGATTCTGTAAAGAGTTTAGCAAGATCAGTAGAACTTGCTAAAGCAGAAGCAAAGAAGAACTCACGTTTTGTTTAAGACATAGGGAAAGCTATCTACTCACACTCACACTTACACACTCACACACATATACACACACACAAACGCACAAATATATTAGTTACCTTATTATACAAAATTAACGAATGATGAAATTAACGCGGTTTTCATTTTTATGTGTTAATTTCATACCCGCGATAACTTTGACATTTGTTAATTTAGTCACCCCTTAATTTTTTTTGTTCGTTAATTTTAACAACGTTAATTTTCTGCGGGAATCCCAAAATTTTTGTACGTTTGTACGTTTATGCCTTTCATTCAAAACAAAAATTGAATAAATTCAATGGAAACTTTACACGTGACTTGTACCATGCTGTCTGCTTCCTTTGAAAAAACTTTCAGGAGAAAAAAAAATTAGCAATTTGATACCTGAATCCCAAAATAGCCTAAGAGACGTAATAATGCGGTTTAAGGGATAAATGTATTTGAATGAAATGCGACATGCATGAGTCAGTAACAGAAAATAAGAAATTTACAATCAATCTAGAACAATACAATCATTTCCGCTTTCATCCTGAACCTCTTCAGATGCATGCTCATCATCGCTGCTTTCGATTTCCAACTTTTTAAACTCCTTGAGTAATTCACCAAAAATTTGTTTGGAATCGTCCACATAATCCTCATGTATAGGATACTGTATGGATTCAATCTTTGATTTGAATATTGCCAAGTTCTTTTCGCTATTCCATTCAATTTTAACATGTATCATGATGTCTAGCCCGCATCGTAGAAGGCGAGAAGGCTTATGCTTCTCATCTATCACCTCGCCTGATATTCGTGCACCTTCCAAAATCGCACATCATGTAAACTTGCTTATTTCTCTAGGAATATGACCCACAGTAATGGGAGCAATTTTATTAGGAAGCATGACCTTTCCAACAATAGCAAATCGGTCGAGTTTGTTAGCCATCTCTCGTTTGAAAGAAATCTTTTGACCTTTGAATGTTTTCCATCTTACAGTTTCATTACACACGTGAAAACCTCTTAGACCAGTTGTAAATTGGAATGAATACAAAACGTCCAATTTGTTTGTTAAAGCCATTGTTTTACCAAAATTTTACCGCAAAGGAAGCCTTTTGACAGCAATGTAACAGCTTCGCAACACAAGTTTCTAATCATTTTGCGAATGTTTTGGTAGAATATTCTTTTGAATGTTTTCGTGATTGCGCAATACCCCCAAAAATAACAAGCACAAATTCAAGCATGCTTGTCTTTCATTCTCGTTGTTGACAATGAGCCGCCACACAAATCTTTTTGTCATACTTTAAGCCTTCAACTTATGGCACAAGTGCTGCTACAAACGCAAATAAAAATGTATTGGAACACTTTACTGAAGACAAAACAGGATTAACTGAAAACGAATTAAAAAACGTTTGCGAGGGAATTTTTAAAGCAGAAGGAAGACCTAAAAAGAGACCAATTGTGTGCAGGGAAGAGGATAAATTGAGAATAACTGCATTTGCCCATCGAAATGGTCCAGGGCGTGCGGTAAAGAATTTTATTGATGATTTTACAAACTTCATGGAGAGCATAATAAGAGTATGGCTTGCAAAATATCGTTCTCAAATTACGAATAAAGCACCTGAAAAACCAATTATTATCAGTCCAAAACGTGGACGACCACTGGCCCTCCCTGACGAACTTGACTTTGAGCTACGAAAGTTCTTGAGGGACCTGCGTGATAGTGGTGGAAATGTTAACCGAACTGTTGTTTATGGTGTTCTTATGGGATTAGTGCGATCAAATCTCCCCAAATATGGACAGTATTTGGACTTCAATGTATGAATCGGTTGGGTACGGTATTTGTATAATCGAATGAATTTCACACGAACAAGGGTCACAACATCGCTACCAAAGGTTAACCGTGCAGCTTGAGAACAAAATAAGATGCTTGTTTTTGAATGACATTATGGAGGCGGTAAGGAAATTTGACATTCTAGACGGGCTTATTATCAACGTGGACCAAACTCCTTCAAAGTATGTGCCAACAGATAACATAACAATGACAAAAAAGGGAGAGAAACATGTTGCAAAAAAAGGCGCAACCGATAGAAGTTGCGTCATTGTTACTCTTTCAGAAACATTAAAAGGGGATATTCTACCATTCCAAATCATTTACAAAGGAAAAACGTTTGGATCGTTACCATCTGTGTCATTTCCTGAAGGGTTTTGCCTATCTTTTAATAGAACCCACTCGAGCAATGAAACTGAAACAATTCGTTTATTGAAAAAAGTTATCGACCCTTACGCTGAAAAAAACAAGAAGAAAGTTGAATTTACCACACGATTCCAAGGTATTGCTAATTTTGGATGCATTTAAAGTCCAATCATCAGATGTGGAAAAAAATGCATTGAAGATCTGAATATCGTGATGGTGATGGTCCCAAAAAATATGACCCAACTACTGCAAGCCCTTGATTTGACAACCAATACATTCTTCAAGCGGAAAGAAAAGATTGCCTTTAGCAATTACTACTCCGAGCGCATCATGGCAGAGCTGAGTGACAACCCTACAAGAGATGTAACTACTATCGATATCGACTTAAAACTGTCGACGCTAAAGCCGATCATTTTAAGTCCACAAAGGGGATCGAAACTATCGTCAATGAATGGAAAGCTGCAGGCGTCACACAAGCAGTGGTAGATGCCAGAAACAACACCGGGCGTTCCCTAAACCCATTTAGTTAGGCTTTGTAATTTTTACAGAAAAAGATTATGAAAGGAAAAATATAAAATCAACAAAATTTCTCTAACCGCGTTAATTTTCTCCCGCGTTATGTAAAAATTCAAGAAACAGCGTTAATTTTGTCCGTTTTAAAGGAAAACGAGATTTTTTCCGCGTTAATTTTTCCCGCGTTAATTTTTTGGCGTTAATTTCATCATTCATTAATTTTGTATAATAAGGTATGGAAGACAACCATAATATTTTGCATACGTTTTCTGGGAAACAGGATGAAAACGTCGCACATCAGTAAAATTGAGAAATACCTAAAATAACAAATTTATGATCATTGAGATCAACAAAAAATCTCTCTTATTTATCATAAAGTTTAGAAATCAGATGACAGAGTCAATGGTAAGAAATTTTATTCTGAGAAAAAAAAATCTAAAGTGGTCAGTAAATTTGGTGAATTAGTTTTCATTTAAAGATAAACCTGGGTGGTCAATGTTATTGTTACTGTAGTGAATTCATTTGTTGCCTTAAGGGAAGCTGAAACATTATCAAAGTTCTAAGTCCAAAACCCCTGCTTCTCATATGCCTCATACGTTTCACATACCATATCCAGAGAACCAACTTTCCTACGTTTTTATTGTATCACGGACTTCTTTAACACCCTGACTGTCAACTTATAGCCAAAGCTAACATTAGGGTAGACCTGAAACCTGTTTGAAATTTCAAGTTGCGTTGTTAATACGGGCCAACAACGTGTAGGAATTTGATGAGGGCAGTGAAAAATGATCCATATGAGAGGTAAAGGCAAGTGAATATGGGACAGGAAAAGATCTCTTACCTGTGACGTCACAGGTCCAAAAATGGAAGTAATTGTCATGAATGAAAATTTTCCATCATCAAACATGTTTAACTTCAAAATCCGGATGGTAACCTTTAAGGAGGCAACTGGTGTTGTTTAAATTTATTACTATTTCATTCAAATCAAACTAAATATGGGTTATATATATATATATTTAGTTATGGGTTATATTATATATATATATATATATATATATATATATATTTAGTTATGGTCCTGATATAATTCTTCTTTTCTTTGTATCACTTTGGTCCTTATGTCTTTCCTCACCGATCCGATCCGAAATATTTTTGCAGAATGCTTTCAGGAAGCAGTTACAGAGACGATGACTTATGCTGCGGATATTTAGGAAGCTATAGCCACACATCTCGTGAATTTAGTCGTAAGCTTCAGGAAACACCTTTGTACAAAACTTTTTCGTTCTAAGTTTGAAAAAATTGTAGTAATACCGGGAGAAGTTATAAAAGACCTATCGGCGAAAAGGATTATCCACCACGTGACACATCTTGGGTAAATTAGGAATTTTAGGAAGTTATTTTGATCGGTTTCACACTTTAACTGCTCTTTTCGAGTGGCATATCCACAAACAAAGCGATGACCTTTTTACAGGGTTTAGTTTTCAAGAATCTTAAAAAAATTGTTCAAGTAATTCGAGATCGGCGCCATTATTGGTGAATTCATTTCCACAACAATCATTTTTGACAATCTCCTCAATGTGTTCAATGTGTTCAATATGTAACATTGAAAAAAGTTAAATTCTCTGTAACTGCAGACCATTGTTCACCTGTTTAGTTGATATTAAAAATTTTCTCCTGCTGACTGCTGATATACTACCAACTCACTCTCTCTTCTATCACTGGAAACGTTTTCTGGGATTTCATATTCATGACCTTTATTCAGCAGTGTTTTTATGTGGTCCACAAGTCCCATTATTGTTTAATGAAGGGAGAAACTGGTTTCACTGGTCACCCCTTTCCCTCTCCAGCCTCGAACGGAATTGTTGATCACGTTAAATGTGGTAGCCATAATAACAAAAAATTCCAGATGCTTGTCCTTAGGGACAGTAAATGTTAACTTGTCAGTATCTTTCAGCTTATGGCCCATCGAAGAAGACCGTATATTTAATATATTCCAGAGACGAGTAATTTGCATCACGAAATATGCGGTCGCTGCCTCTTTGTTTTGTAAAAGCGAATCGCTGGTTTTTCACTGATAATATTACAAACTTAATTAATATTTTGTTTTTCATAGTTGTTGGGACAAAGAGTGAGACAAAGAGTCCAGCTTAGTCAGCTTCAAAAATTAACTCGATTCCACGTTGTATATGTTCGCTATATCTTTCCGGTATGCACAATTTCTTCGTATTTTGCGATGTCGAAAAAAAGTGTACTTGTTTTCTCAGTGACCCACGTATTGCAGATATTTTTGAATCAATGGACAGGATCATAAGTTGTGTATTACATCTTGAATGTGGGATTTGCAAATGGGTGATTGACAGAAGAAATAATTGAAGTATGGAAATTCTCATGCAATATCCTCAATGCTATCTGAGTGACTGACACGTTAACATACATGAAACCGAAAACAAATTCTCCAACTTCTTGTATTAAATAGATCAACCTTGTCAAACGTTCATATAAAAATTTGCTATTCAGTTCAAGCAAAGGAAGCAAGCGAGCAATAAATGCAGGGGCGCCGAAACAAGAATTGATCATACTTGCAAGAATTAATTTTGCTGCAAAGGGTTGGTCAGTATTTTGGGTCTTTCCAAGTGAGTATTTTCATTGAAATTGCACTCCAGGTTTTGGGCATTTCATCAAATGAAGAAATACTAACATTTTTGGCCATCATTAAGTTACTCAAAAGCTTAGCAAAGCGTTCACTCGCATACAAGCGAACTACCTACTATTACTTTGCAAGCCGAAATATTCTCTTACGGTGCTGCAAAGTAGAAAAACCAATAACAGTCGCAATGCAGCGTATGCATTTTTGCTTCAAAGGTATAACTTTATCGCGTCATTCTACAGTTCGGGTGAATACATGCACACATTAATTCAAGTTTTTGACATATGTTTGAACCAATTTCATCGAAACTAAAATCGGATCTGGTGAGGAGTGACTAGGTCTATTGTTACTGTGGGAAGCCACACATGGAAAGTAACCTAGTGGTAGGCCTTGCAAGACCTTCATTGATCAAAGAGTGGATGGCACGTCAATGGTAAAAGAGAAAATGATAACGGCACTGGAATATCGACACCGGTCGGAATTCCATGACTCTTTCTTTCCAGTAAGCCACTGGTAAGAAGATGTCATAGAACTCCGACCGATGGCGACTTTAATAATATATAATAAGTACTTTTGGCAACAAAAAATTGTTATATGATTATCAGATCTTAATATGTAAAGACTTGTAAGGAAAAAAGTATTTATCATGGCTTAAAATCTTTTCAATAGACTAGTTAGATGTTGTAAAATCATTGAATTTATTCTTTAATTTCTTTTCACTTACTTCAAGCCTCTATTGGACATAAGATGCACAAGTCCAGAACATACTTTTAAATTATTGTTTGTCTATAGCCATATTTATCACCTGAACCCCTATCTATTACTTTTCTCCTCCACTGTACGTTTCATAGCGGGCTTTTACTACACTGTTTCTTCCTCAAACTACATCCGAATATACAATAGTGTACCCTGGCTGTCCTCATTAATTGTCCTATCTTTCGCTTCTAAACTCGGTGTCTACCCTCTATATCTCAGCCAATTCTGCTATCCTGAAGTTTGTTACGTGTTAAAATGTATTGAGCTTTTTTGCAACTTCGTTTATTATTTCGGTACCTTGTAGATGTATAACAACACCTAAGAAGAAAACTTAATAAACTATGTAAAAAATGCTTGCTCATTTAGGATTGCTATGTATCTGCAAAGCTATAGGTACTGTTGGTATATATCTAGTTTTCTCCAACACCTTCTTTCATTTCTTTTGCTTGCTTCATTATCTGTTTCCAGCCTTCCTCATTTTGAAGCTCTTTCCGAATAATTTTAAGGCAATTTCTCTAGCCTGTTCTAATGATTTTTTTTCTTTCCATAGATATCCTCATTTCAAGAAGACAGTAGAACAATGCAATTTTTATGAATTTGGGATCTTTAGGTTAAAAGTTTGTTGGTAACATTAAAATATTCCAATTAAAATAGATAAAAGCTGGTAAATAATTGCTATACAAGACAGAAATTTAAAAGATCAGTTTGCATATAAGTATTGTTGCAACAGGAAACTAGCATTTTTCAGCTAGTCTGCAAAAATTTCTCCACCTTACTGTTTTTCAGTTAGCCCCTCTAGACGTACTAAAAAATTGAGGCAAAGAATCTTTCGTAATGAGATATATCATAAAGATGGATGCAGTGCAATGCAAAGTTGGAGCATATGATGTTGTAAAGTTGACAGTTAGTGGAAACCTCCAATGGAAGTTAAGACAAAAAGAAGCAAAACGCTAATTCATAGAAAACCCCTTTAGGATTATCAGAGTAGAAAAGTACTAATTTTATTACAGTTGTAAGTAAATGTTAAGGACAGTCATTTTGATATTTTAGGGTCCAGGGCCACCATTTAATCTTTGACACACCATTGAAAAAATCAGATCTCAAAAAAGTCATTTATCCTGTTACCATATGTTCTTACAGTATTCCTGTCGGATGCAAACATAAGATAATATTTTTACGCCTTTGAAGTTTACATCAACCTTCTTAATACTTCCATTAAAGAATATAACTTCGGTGGATGAATATTGTATTAGATTAGTCATAAAAAAGATTATCAATTATTACAAAAATGGATGAAACCACATTATGCTGCTATTTAGATTTCAAGTAGGGCTTTTTCAATACATTTAGGATGGTTTTGTTATCATGAAAAAACAATATTTGGTTTTTGCATCTTAATATCCGTATCTAGACCACTTTGCAGATTTATCAATTATGACGCTAAACCCAAAGTAACACCAACTGGTAAAATCGTCTTGATCTGTACTTGGAAGTCTCTTAATCAGACCACGTGACTCATAGAGCTTCGTGAAACTGTTGCAGGAGACAAAATTACGAAATTAACTCTGGTCAGAGCTGTCTATTTCTTTTTCCTCGCTGGTTTACAGGAAAAGTGAAATGATTAAATCTTGTGTGATTAATACAATCTTTGAATAAGGAAAGTAACGTTGGATTAATTCATTTTTTTGGTCTTTTAACTAATGTAAAGCTTATTTTTTTAATTTTCTGTCAGGCTTTATAGCTTGAGGAGCTATTCGTTGGATAAATTAAATTTAAATGAAATAGCAAAGAATTCAATAGTTTTTATTTCAAATATTAGATAAAAGGAATGTAGTTATTCATCGTACCAGATCTGGTGTGTGCCTTAAGTACACAACAAATTTTAAAAATTGGAGCAGAGGATCTTGTTCTTACATTAGGATACTGTGTAATGCAAACGTGTTGTAGGAATCATAAAAGAGGTTAAGGCAAAAGCTGTTTCTTGACGGAACCTAAATTAGAATGGAATTACTAATGTATAATAAAAAGATAACACAGCGAATATGTCATGTATAAAATTTAGCCACTGGCAACAACCAAAGCAGTACTAATTAGTGAAAACAAAACCAAATATGACTTTGTATAGAGGCATCTCTAGTCATGCTCCCAAAAATAATGCACTGTTCTTGTGTCTCTATATGGAAAGATTCCTCAGAAACCGTTATAGTAAAGTTGAGCTACAAACAATATTACCTTGGATAACTAACTGTTTTATTGTGACAATAAGGCAAAAGAATTTTCAGACTACTCACCGTTATAATAATTATTAATATTGTTATGAATACTTTTATAATTAAAAAACAACATAGTTTGTGATTAAAAATATATAGAAATTTCAGTAAATTTTGGAAAAGAGATTCAGGTTTATTTGCTTAATCAGTAAGATTTTAAATGGCAGCCTTTACAACGTGCTGCAGGAAATTATCCAAATTAGCTAACCACGCCAGGACTTTGGTTCTAGAATATCAACTCTCAGTGAAAATATATGAACCTCTATATAACTTGTCTTTATTTCTAAAAAATATTACCAGTAGGCTGGTGTCAAGCTGGCTTGCTCTCCGGATGCACTGGACTAAAAGTGTCTTACCAACAAAGTATTTACTACTCAGACATCTGGTATGGTTCTCCCTCTCCCATGCTTATTGGTTACCATTGTCATTATCATTTGTGGTCATTTATGCGGTCACTTATCTGTATAATTTTCAAGCTTTACAATAAAATGGGGATTAGAAAGACATCATAATCAGTCCTAAAAGCCTTAGTTGTAATCCATGCATTGATGGAATTGTCAAAGGAATGAGAAGAGTGGCATCCCCACAAGTGGTAGTAAGAGTCATTCAATGGAAAGTTTTGGCAAACAGATTAGGAATTATGCAATACAAAAAATTAATAGACATTGGGTCTGATGCTGCCTTGTTGGAAGAGATGAGTAACGAATCTGACATTCCAAGACCAGAAGCATTGTGCAGTAAACTCTGAATATTGTAATAATGTATGATACTGTATACATTACCATTATTGTAATAAATTGTTAGATTATGATTACATATTATTTATTAACATTTTAAATCAAATGAAATAGGCGCTTTTTGAAAAGGCTTTTATAACTTCATCAAAATTGTACCTTTTCCTTCATTTTTTATAAAGTTTGCTTAAAAATTGCTAAAAGTGATCAATTAATCCACCAAAAATACAAAAATTTAAACCCAAGAGTTTTATTCTAGAAAAATTAATAAGCCCTCCCATCCTCGCCTGAAAACATTACAACACTCTACTTTAACAAAGAGAAAGCATACCCACCATATGCTTATGGTCATGCCAAGTTTCATCCTACAACCTTAAAAACTGTTGCCACGCCTCTAAAAAGGTTGATCAACACATCTATCTACCTATCTATCTATCTGGTATAGGATAGAATAGAGATTTTTTGGAAACAAAATTGCCTTGTGCTAGGCCTGCAAGTTCTTTAACTAAGTCGCCTGCGAAGAAAGGTGGTCTGGAACTTCGTTTAAAACTCGCTCCTGAACGTACAACGCCATACGTAAGCACTGGGCCTCCAAGCAGGCAACCTCCACGTGGTGACGCCTGGATACTGATTCGCTAGGTTATCCTGCCTGGTTGGTCACGACTAGCCTTAATTTTAAGCTATTTTTCCGGTACCTNACCGGGGTGGTCTTCAAATCTACCTCCAGCAGCTTACACACACACACACGTAAGCAATAAACGAAATGCCAGATGAAAATTTGTATAATTTTAAACTTGTAGGTAAACATTTTATTTGCAACAATTCTAAACATATTAGAGTTGTCGAGAAAGATTTTTACACAATAACAGAACCCTCACGAGAAGGTAACGGTAGAAAATTGGGTTACAGATTAGGTTCAATCTTCAGGCTATATTTGACAGTACTGTTTTATCATTTTGCTGAAAAATTTAGGAAGTCCAAAACAACATCAAGAAAACAAAGTGACGTATACAGCTGCAGCACCTTAAATCAATAAAGGAATAGCTATCATTGTTACACGAGAGCAAAATCTCGTTAATAAAAGCATTTTTAATTTTTGTAAGGGAACATAAGAAGACAATGAAACTCTAAATGAAGAAAGTACAACAAAGACAGTGTTGACCACCCAATTATTAAAATAATATTTGTAATTTAAAGATCGATTTGAAAGCTACTATTAAACAAATCACAATTTGAAATTGATAAGCAGAACAAATATCCTGTCTTAATCTTTAATATTGCCAATGGTGACTCTGTTCAGTTGAAGTAAAAACGGAAGATAGATATCTTGATTTATGCATTACAAAAAATATTCTTCGTTTGATTTGACTAGGTAGATCAGAACTTGTTGACTTTCTTAAAAGGTTTATGAAAGGCAATGCGGAAACTATAGTTTTGGTCTGGATTAATGCTTGCTCGCAAAATTATAAAAATATAGCACATTTGGCTATTTAAACCAGTATTGGTTGCTTTGCTGCTTGTTCCGATGTTCCTATCTGTCCTATGCATGCTAAACAATTTAATATTAATCGAAATGATAATAGCCAAGGCAACAAACAAAAATGATCCGTCATATGGACAAAATTTCATTGCTAAATAACATATACTAAAAGCTCTTCCACAACTAAAAGGAAAATATGTTTTCTGCAACAGAATTTAAGGGTCTAATAACACTGGCCTGCGAAGTTTTTATGGTCAAGCATGCGATAGCTGATTCTAGAGTAGTTTGCTATACAAAATCTAAAACTCATGCCCATGTTGTCCAATCAGGCCAAGTTTTTGAGATACGAGATTTTAAAAGAATTGCCATTAACGCCCTTTAGTACTGTTTATTACCATTAATTTTGGATTTAGTGCTTCACAAAAAGCATGCATATTATCTAACAAACTTCAGAAAATAAAGATTATACATTACATTAAAGCTAATCATGGATGAAGGGCCTTTTTTAGTGACTTTCTCCTGTGCTGTGTAGCCACCACGTTTTGTTTCAAACACCCAGAGTAGTCCGCAAGAAAGTTTAGATCCCACCAGCCTTGGTAGCGTTCTTTCATGATACGAATCTCCTGGTGGAAACGCTCTCCCCGTTTCTCCTTAAGTCACTACAGTTCTGAGGAAAATAGTCTAAGTAGGACTGTAGAAAGTGGGTTTTGACTGACATGCACGCCCTTCAGTTTTGAAAGTTCCTCAGGAGTTCGTTGACTTCGGTAGTTTATACGAAAGGTTGTAATTACTGAGTTAAGCTACAACTAAGCAGACAGGTAAGCTGCACTCAACGCATCATTAATCTGATGTAATGTTGATCATCAGTCAGACTGCCCCACAAACATAGAAACCATGGATACTTTGTGTACCCACCTCTTAGTCCTAAAACCAATTCAACAACATTAAGATCTCCACAGATCAAACAGCCATGGTCATAGTAGGTAAGAGCGGTCCATGTTGACGTGGTTTTTTTTCATTTGCACAGAATGAACAATTGGAATCGAAGAGTATTTATGTTCATTATAAAGGAGAACTGTCTTGAGACTTCTACTGAACGTGTTGATAAAAGTCTCTATTTCGTAACAACCTAGTCCACCCCCATCACTTTTATCAAATCAGCAATGTTGTTGCAGTAAACCAATGACGAGTTTATCTGGGTTGTGAAGAACTGTCTAAATCCTCTTTCACGCTCTCGATACCAGTAGAATGTTGTTCCAGGTGCCAACAAATTTTTCTCCCTAAGACGAGAGCCCAGAAGCTCTGTCGATTTTTTTGAGAGGTTTAGCTCTCGTGTCATATCATTAAGATCTGCTTGTGTTAGAGGCACTGACGGATCGTTCTCTTCTAGCATGTATTTTTCACCCTCTGTTCTGTTATATGTGTTATCAGATTCCGATTCAGAGCTAGATTGCATTGCAACAACTGGCTCGGGAATAGTTATGTCAGGACCATGAGGTGCCGGTCTTATGGTACTCGGAACATCAGGACACTGAACACAATGCTTGTTCTTGCGATCGATTCCTTGAAGATTAGTCATGAAAATATAGCAATCTGTCCTATGATCTTTACCCTCTCTCCACACCACAGGAACAGTGAATGGCATGCCTTTCTTTTTGTTATTTCTCCAATCACAGAAGTTCTTAACACATGTTTTTCAGCCAACATTGGATGCAAAGAGCTTGTCCTGCTCTCCAAGCTTAACTCCAAACTAAACATGACTTGCCTTTTTCACAAAATCAGTAACTTTTGCAAGGTAACCAGGAAGAATCACATTTCCACATATACAATAGAACCTGTCATGATGACTTTTACATTTGCGATCCATTCTCTCTTGTCCTAAGATACTAAATAGTTCATCTGTTCCTTGCGATTTCAAGTCACATTGACTGGATTTCAGCTCCACTAAACAGTAAATGACCATGGAGATGTAAACAGAAAAAGTTTTAGTTTCAGTTTCATAAAACTGAACACAGATGTAGTTTCGGTTCTTAGATTGAGACTGCTCCAGTTTCGTTTTCTATTTAAAACAAAGATCGGGTCAGCTACAGCCCTATTTTCTTGCACTGAGCACTATTCAAGTGTCAAAACGTGCACTACTCATATCTCAAAAACTTGATCTGATCAAAGAAAATGGATGGTATGTTTGGATTCAGCGCAAAACCCAAGACCTTTAAAAAAGTGTTTAAACGGAGGCCAGTGTCATATAAAGAAATATTGTTTTTACATTTTTACATCACGTTGTCTCTTATTTCACTGTCCGTTATGGTTAAAATTTTTTCCCACTGGTGTCATTAAGCAAACTGAAAGAGAAGAGAAGACAGGACCCTACTTTTGTTGGCCGTAAAAATTTAACTAGCATTTGGTTGTAAACCTTAAGGATTTTTTTCTAAATTACCTGTGAATTTTTCTTTAAAAGGATATATACACTAAACATTATTCGTTTTTTGGATCTTTTGTGTCCACAGGCTGAAAAAAATCTGTTAATATATTATTTTAAATACTGTAAACGGAAACTGGAGAAAGGGTATAATTAATGATACAGTTGTGTCAAGTCAAGACAGTTTAAGAGAGATTCATGAAGAGAAAAAAAATCTATCACAACAAATAAAAGTATAGTTAATTCTCTGTCTATGTCCTTAGAAATTAGACACTGAATATAGTAAGTTGATAGGTCGATATTTGAATAAAAAGGAATAGACTAATAAGACCGAACACTCGGAAGATTATCTGAGCTCTGTAAAAATATCATCGAAATAGTCAAAAGCCTCAGAAAAGAACAAGTCAAAGATATGCAGATCTTTAATTTCAAAGGGACTTTATTTTATTAAAACAGCTTAGATTTTATTTTCGGGGAAAATATTTTAAAGTCATTTTCTTAAGCCTTAAATCTAACAATAGTATCATTGATTTCGTTTATCCTACTATTTGCCCTGCAGAATCTCAACAGAACCTCATTAAGATCATCAAAAAACGACAAGAAAATTGTGTTACCCATGTCATCAGAAAACAACAAATCGAACATCTGCTTGTCAGGAACAATCTCAGGAAAGAAGGCTCGTGGGGACAGCGGTGGCTGTTCCTTGATCAACTGAAGAAATCCACGGGCATCAACGACATAAGAGGATTACTTGACGCTGCTAATCGAAGGCAGTTATTTCCTATTTAGTAATTTCATACGTCACCAAAGCCTTTTTCGCGTGGTACCAAGACAAGACAAGACAAGCTCTGTAAAATATGGCTATTGTTTATGTGAAGAGGGACGGGTATTGCAAAGTAGGGATGATATATCCTGCTTGGTGATGGGATTTTGACTTGATTAACAAAGGCACATTTGAAACCAAACCTTTATTATGCTTTCGTCCAAAAACAACTTTTCTTGTTATAAAAAGTAGGCATGCAGGATTTCACTATGTTTCAGGACATTACCGAATTTTGTGTAGGTACATCAACTGTTACAAAACTCATACAGGTCATTTATGACATCTGACTGAATTAAGAAAGTACGGGGAAAGACTCGATCATGTGATTGATGCTGGAAATATAAAAAGGTAAACCAGATGCTATGTGGAAAGTTTGAAGGGAAGAAAACCAGAGGTAGATAGCAAATGACTCTCTTGAATCGTTCAATCAATTTACAACTCAAAACACAACAATCAGCAAGGCCTACCTAATCAAAAAAACGGACAGCCGGGAGATTTATTACGCCATGGTTATCGGTGTTTGATCCAGATCGGACACCTAAAGAAGGAGAAGAAGACATGGTTGATGCAAACCAATGTATTGTTTTGAAATCTTTGAAGAGAAAAATTTAAATAACGAAAATGAGGTGGGAAAATGCATGAGTAATGCAGTCGTCAATAAAAAATAACGTACTTTAAAAGTTATGACTGTTGAGTATTAGAATAACAAGGGGGCATAATTTTACTCCGGATCATATTGCAGAAAACTGTATTACTTTTTAGGACTAGCTACCTCACAGAGAATACATTCAGTACTATTATTAATATCAAAGGTAAATAGAAACACAATATTTTTCCACAGTGACTAAAGAATGAGAGTGGTTAACAAAAACAATACCTCTATTCTCAGCTTTCAGGGTAATACTGATATTTAAGGTATTTGCAGCAAAAAACCAAACTACTGAATATTTTTTATAAAACATGAATGATAAAATTCAAAACTTTCCAAAGTTCCTTTTAATGTTTCATTAAAATAAATATTATTCTTTACATTTTTGGGGAAATTTTCGAACTCCATTTTGTTGGGCTACACTTTTAAAAATTTCCTTCTTTGTATATTGGCATTCTTGATTTAATGCTGTTCTGTTGTACATAAGCTTTATCTACTCAATAGTGTCATCAACCGCGGTATTGGCTGCTTATTGTTCTATAAGAAAGTCACATGTTCTCTGTATCAATAATAGGGTTATTTTCATCTTTTGAAGTACTGTAGGAATGAACATTTTTTTCTGGTCAACAGAGCATTACATTTTAAGTTACAGGTCTTTGTAGGATGATTTAAGTGTCCTACACAATAGACACATTTCAATATCTTTCAGTTGGATATTCAGTACCTTTGTTTGAAATATATAAAATATTGTCAATAGTATTCAGATATTTACTTATATTGTCGAAAGACCAGGCTAAAGGGCTGGTCTTTTTCTATCTTCATTCTTCTCCGTACTTCTTTGCTTACATATGATAAAATATTAGCACATTGAAACCTTGGGTTTATGAAGATCCGATACAACCTGGTAAAATAGTAAAAATCTCATGCAAAAAATTTGACGAAATTAAAGGGAAAAAAGAAACCCAATTAATAGCTTATCATCTAGCAACTATCTATCTACACTAAGAGGAATTTTCGAAGGTTGATGAGGTCAGTCAATAAGAAAAATGTTCATGCCTACAATAAAAAAAGGAAGAGCCCTTTTCGAACTAACTTCACAACGTTTGGAGGTCAAATTTTAATTCAGAAGCCATTCTATTCTGGGAAGGCAATTGTAAGATCAGGATACACGTGGAGTACAAAGTAGCATTGTCAGCAAAATATTAATCTTAGGAATTACGGAATTAGAAAGGTCCTTGATAATAAGTCCGCAATAGTGTTTACTGTAGAGCAAAATCCTGTCGTACTCTATCACTAAAAATCTGAAACAAGAATAGTTACTGTCCAAGAGAATTCCTACAAAACATCACTCGCAAATGATGAGATTACGTAAAGAAAAAATCTAATAATGTTGATTGGAACTTTTTTATCTGTTTGGAAAATTTTCTTTTATCTATAGAGTCACCTTCTTTTATGTAATCCGAATTTTCGGAATTGGTAATTACATCACCCAAGCCATCTTTTGAAAATGGATTAATTTCCTATAATGTAGTCATTGAGGTTTTGTAATCCTTGCAGGCTCCTTAATTTTTGTACTTTGGTCAACAAACATTTTTCAAAGTATATAACCAATAACACTTATAATGTTAATGTTTCATCTTATATTATGCTCTAGCATACTTATCCCAGACTTTAGTCTCTATATTCAGTGACCACCTAAATGTCTTTTTTTCCCTTCGTTAGTATTCGCACAGTTCACCCAATAGCCTTTCATTGAGCTCTATTGCGTCAAACTTTATTAAAGATAAAAATACATTTTTATTAAGTTTTGAATTTGTTGTATATACTAGTAGAATATTTTATACGCAAGTAAATTTGCAATCATATCTTGGTGGATAAGCAAGTTAATAATGATTGGATATTTCTCTCCTGGAACCTTTTCTTTTATTTACTCAATCGCATCCAGTATATGTTCCAATGGCTTTTTTTCAAAAATGATAACAGGAGTCAAAATAAAGTCTCAGAAATAGCATTTTATCACTTTATATTAAACGAAACTTGTCTCACATTTAATGTTAAGTTATTTACGTCATTTTGTATTCTATTGACTTATTACAATATTAACTATATATTAAATTTTATTATACAATACTTAACGAAAATTTGTACTATTTTATCGACCGTATTTTTTAGTCTTTATCCAATTTCTGTCAGGGCATGATAGGGTGACTTTCACTTCAAGACAGAGTATATACTTTGTTCTACTATTAATGAGAAAAGGGGTCTGGGTTCCGTTCTAAACAATCTTATTTTTCTGTTCCTTCACCATTAACTTTAAGATAAAGGTCAGGAATTAAGTATTTCCAACTACTATTGTGGAGAAGAAGGAAAAAAAATCCCGATCTACCTTTGATCTTGAAGGACAGTTTTTATGGTAACGAAAACTGTCTTTATGAATAAATTAAATTAAATGCTATCATGGCATGTATGCCAAAATACTTTCATACCAAAATTTGTTTAAGTGTGTACTCATACCAAATAAGGTTAAATTGAAACTACAGGAAAAATTTAGAGGAGATAGGAGGCATTATTTAGCTACAAATATCATCGTTATTTGCTTAATAGAATTGAGTCCTCCAAATACCTATCTGTAGTATTTTCAGAGGTTTGGCCCTTTATGGTGTTACACATCATGAAAAAGTTTTCACAAAAATTTTGTAGGATCAGGTTTAACGTTTACACATCCTAAAACCTCTTCATCAAAACTGAATAAACGTAATGACAATCTTTAAATTTTTAATTAAAAAATATTCACGTTTTATCAGTTTTTACCAAATTAGATTGAAGGAACGTTAGTTATGCAACCGGGGCATTTGGGACCCAAGTTTGACTCAAATTTAGCTATCAGGTATTTAAAATTCGATGGGTCTTTGAGTCACAGGCTATGGAGTATGTCGTTTCTTTCCAAATATTTCATTCTACCATTAAGTTCGTTGCCTTATCAATTGCTTAATCTCCTAATTAACCCATACTATTTTTATTTTTCATAGATCTCTGTCTCTAAATTATCATATTTCATTAATTTCTGGTGCTTGCAAAATGCAGTTTTAATACTGGTTTGTATTTAAAACAAGTTTCAATAATTTACATCGTTAAAAATCCTAACTTTTGCATTTTTATCTTTATATTTTTTTTGTTACAACAAAACGGGAAGAATTTTAGGACCTGCCAATCATATAGCTCAAAAACATTATTCAAGTTCTAAAATATTATGGTATTCTTTAACACTGGTGTGTATAAATTTTTTAATGTAACAAGTAAGAGAACAAACCAATATTTACAATAAAAGCTCAGTAGCGAGTGCAAGAAATACAAGTTTCTCAGTGGGTATTACCATCCTATTCCCCGGTTTCGTGTGTGCCATACACTTGGCCCACAAGGCTACCATCTTTTAATTTTCGTTTTCTGTTGTATAGCTCCAAAATTTGTAAGTACATCTTTATTCCAACCTTTTTTGTTTTAATTGGCTGAGAAATATACATACACGTAATTGAGACAGATATTAATACATCAACGAAAAAACAGTACAGTGTACTATGATCACTATTGCAAGAATAAGATAAGTTATCAGGTGACAAGGAGAGAAAGAGATAGGCAGGCAGAGAGAGAATAGAAGAAAGGAAGAAAGTTAACTGAACAGCGTGTCTTAAATTATCTTTGGAAAGAATTGTAACAAAATTATAAAATATTTTTCAGGCACCAATTCTTTACAAAGGTCAATGCTAATTAAAGTTTACATTTTGTAACTATATTTCCTTTAAAAGGAAAAACAGATAGAAAAAGGAAGTAAATTCTTACAACAAAAATCCAGGAAGTAAAGTCTAACAACACAACAACAAAAATCTCCAAAAATTTTAGTGGGTCTGAATTTTAATAAATATTATAAGTAGAGGTGGTAGTAAAACCACTAATTATAACAAATTGTGATGGAAATTGAAACTTTTCGTGTTTTTACAAACGCTAAACGAAGATTCTTATTTAAAAATTTTAAAACAAATATTTCTATCCATGTGGCCTTTTTCTTTGGACAGGTTATGGAACTCTTTGGCCTTTCAATGCTATCCTCCATCATATAGTTTCAATAATTTGAATATTAAATCTAAGGTCAACTCTTAACTTTTGACCTATTATCTCCTTTTTACATCTTCTTTTGTTTTCTTTTCACGCATATCATTGGTTTATGCCTTGCATGGTTTTACGTTGTGAAAAAATGTTGAATGTTAAATAAGCTAAAACAATTACCTAGCACACCATCGTTATACAATAATTGTACAAATTAAACTGTTATGCTGTAAAACCCTTTAAATGTTACATAAAAGTTACTTTTCTATTTTGAGTCATAGTGAATACGTGATTCTTGTTCGATTGTCATGTTTCCTATTAGAATAAATTATTTTACTGTAACTGATAAAATGTAATCAAGCAACATAATAGTTTACGTTAACTTTGGGTGCAAACCCTTATCACTATCTCAAGAAATGATTAAAAATAAAACCTAATAACATCAATTTTCTTTTGGGTCTAGTTTCTCCGACCTAATGAGCATAGGTTATACATTACTATTTTGATCATATTATTAATCTAAAACTTAAAATAACTAATCGGTAGTTCAAAAACACAAAAGAGTTCTGGAAAAGCAAATAGAGTCTATCAAAAAGTTGAATCTGAGAAGGAAATAGTGACAAAAGTTTCATCTAATCGCTCCTAACAAATACGACGTTTATAAAGCTTTTCTGAACTCTTGTCTATAATCCATTGAAAATTATGATTACTTTTAACAGATTCTTTAATCACGGATGTGCCTTGTGTTGTTTAATCTACCTATTTCTGGGTGATGTAAATCCTAGAATTCTCATTTATCTTTGTGGTGTTTACGTAACAGACCAATTTACACAACGGCAATATGAATATTTGATGAGGACATGACGGGTATTAAAACCGCAGTTCAGTCGTGAGATACGGGAACATGCCATTTGTAAATCACACATAGATTTGATAAACTACTTTTATCTCGCAGCAGGCATAGGAGCAGATTTTAATCTTTGCCAGTTGTCACTATTTATCTAAAAAAGAAGTCTTCTGTCGTCTTAAGTAAAAGTGAGTCTTCTAAAGCAAAAGTTCAAATGTTGTTTGACTCTTCGGAGTTTATTTTCGGAAGACTTCCTTTAAGAAGAACTGTCATGTATCTATGTCAAATGTCGTTTTTATTAATTCTCTGCCAGCCGCAAAAAGAAGATTACAATATTTTTACAGGCTAGGTTAAGACATGGTATTAGAATCAATCAACGCTACAAAGACTGACAGTGTGATTTTATACTGAAGACAACATATCCTACACTAAGGTTATTTTCTAAAGCATAGTAATGGAGATTAAGCAATAAGTAAAATTATGTTGCTATAACAACAGAATGAATGGAACTTTAATAATCCCTTAATAGCAGAATGCAATTGCAATAGCATGGTAATTTACCTGAAAGCCTGGTAACCAAAGCAGGAAAGAGAATACATACGCAATACATACACAAGATCATCAGTATCGTATAACAAGGTCTATTTCCATTAGTTGTTTGATTATACCCTTTATGACATATTTTTTGCTCAGGGCGAATGTTATTGGTGAAGCGGAATGGTAAGGTTACTATCTTGCTACGTAGCTTTTCATTCTTGTCGTAAAGCGGGAAACAACATTCAACCAATGCGGTCCTCTTTGATAATCTTCAAGAAAACGAAAAAAAAAAAACTCAAGCTTTTTAGTTTCAATCAAAATTGAATCCAACGCCTTTCTTTCCACATATTTCATTGTTCTGCCAATACCGTACCAAAAGTATCTAAAAACAGCTTTAGGTAGTGTACTCTTTGATTAAAATTTTAGTTCTTGATTTCATTGCTTTCTTGTTCCTTGATTTTGAAAAATGTAGCTTCAGTAAGTCCCAGACCTTTCATCTTTCTCTGTCATATATGATTCTTCTTTTTCTTACTGCCATTTGGTTTCATTTATTGCAGTATTGGTTTTGAAAAAGGTCTCCGTCGTCAAATATTATATTATATTATATTATATTATATTATATTATATTATATTATATTATATTATATTATATTATATTATATTATATTATATTATATTATATTATATTATATTATATTATATTATATTATATTATATTATATTATATTATATTATATTATATTATATTATATTATATTATATTATATTATATTATATTATATTATTTCTTTTTTTTTTATATTATATTATATTATATTATANTATTATATTATATTTTATTATATTATATTATATTATATTATATTATATTATATTATATTTTATTATATTATATTTTATTATATTATATTATATTTTATTATATTATATTATATTATATTATATTATATTATATTATATTATATTATATTATATTATATTATATTATATTATATTATATTATATTATATTATATTATATTATATTATATTATATTATATTATATTATATTATATTATATTATATTATATTATATTATATTATATTATATTATATTATATTATATTATATTATATTATATTATATTATATTATATTATATTATATTATATTGTATTAAATAAATGTATATGATATGTATAAGCTAAGAAATCATTTTGTACAGTATGATCCTCGTAGAGATAGGGCAGCTAGAGAAAAAATTGCACAAAGTGGGAGGAGGCACTGAAAGTTATTTTTTAGGCTAAGACCAAGAAAGAAATAATTAATTTTAAAGAGCATTTTAGGAAGGGAAAGGCATCGACACTGCGGGTGACCCTCAAATGCGATGCTAAGAAAAGGGATGAAGATTTAACTGATGACAAATCAAAAGACGAATCAATTTTTTGAATAAATTTTGATTCGTCAGAAAGATTTCGAAAAGGGTTTTAAAAAAGTTTAGTTTCAAGAATAACAATATGATAAATAATATAGATATGATAATTAAATAAGATAGTAATTAATAACAAATAATAGAATTTGTTAACAGAAATTTATACAAACAATTAAACATATACAATTCCTGGGGCTAAAATGTTCTTGTAAATTTCCAGTGAGTAGAAAAAGAACTTTACTTCACAACCTACTGTATATGCTTATACAGTAGGTTGTGAAGGCTGGTTGTGTTGCAGTACGTTTTTCAGTTTACAAAGTTTATTTTACAATTTTATCAAAAATAAAAGAAAACTAGTGTTTTTTCTAATTGATACTTGAAACTGCAATTAAATATCATTAATGTTGAGAACCAGAACAGTGCCCAGCTCAAAACTGAAGGAAATTTTACAAACTTACTGTTTAATGTGCCTTCCTATAACTTCTAACTTCATGAAATAGTTGAGGTATGCTGACCACTAGCTTTATGAAGGGTTTAGAAAAATGACCTTCATTAAGATTTATCAACATGCATGAGATGATGAATTTTCCATGAGCGTTTTATCCAAGACTATACCCTTTAATATGTTCCAAATTTTTAATGTGATTTAGGTTTGGCCTATTTTTCGGTCGTTCATAAATTCTAACATTGTTTTACTTGGATGCTTCACTTCCAGCCTCTGACCTATGGAATGGAGCTCAATACTGCTTATATATTTTGCATTTGTGAATTTTTTTTTGAAATTCCAGTTTTTCTTTAAACAACTTATTATAGCTAGATCTATTTATGGTAGTGTCAAGTAGAAAAAAGCTAAAATTCTGCAATGTTGGACATAATAGAGAACGTCAATGTTTGTTGCTGAGTATACCGTTTTTGTTCATCATCATAACATTTTTATATCTGAAAGAGAAAATAGATTGTTTTCACAAATCACCTTAATGGTTGAACTGTTAAATCAATAGCAAAAATTCAGATTATCCTCAGGGTCAGGGTTCTGCTTCTGTGTTCATCGCGGATGTTCAGGTTCGACCAGTGTTCCTTGGTGCATACTGCATTGTCATTCTGCAGTGTCATAGTGTGATACTGTATTCAATATAATCTCACTTGGAGGATATTCTATGGTGTTTTGCTGGGTTTGCGAGCAGTTTTTCAGGATGCTTGTGCGAAACATTACTAATGATTACACAGGTTCCTTTTTTTCTTATTAGTCACTGGTAAATATATAACTAGTCGGTGTACGGTATGGTCTCCTCTTGAAGTTTATTTACTTCGTGATCTACTTCTATGTCAGTTTGGCAGAGTCTCATCAACCCAATGTTTAACAATGGCATTGAGGAGAGGTCCTTTAGAAAATTAATTCTTTTACTTATGTTCTGTTTTAGAAAAGTGGTTTCATAAATTACCTAATCAAGAACGAATGTCGATAGCCAAAGCGTGTGAACTTGAGAGTGATAAACACTGGTTCAGATTATGCTTGGTACACACCTATTTTTCTTGTTTCTATAATTCCGTCTCCTCTCTCGATATATTATATTATTTCACAATATTATTTTGAGTATTCTTTTTAATAGATAAAGTGATAATTAAAAAAAACACATTAATTTAAATCTACATAATAATGAGCTTTTTTCAAAAGTTAAACCAGCAATGTTTCAGAACCAAGTGAATGAACATTTATACGTCAAACGTTTAGCTATGATAATTCACAAAAAACACATTAATTTAAATCTGGGCTTTTTGGCTTTTTGCAAAAGTAAAACAAGCAATGTTTCGGAACCAATTGAATGAACATTTTTTTTCGTCAAACGTTTAGCTAAAACTCAAGTTCAGTTAAGGTTAATATAACCTGCCAAACCACAAAAGGATTTGTTTCGATTTCTTTGCAAGATCATTTTCCAAATAGATGTGTGATGAAAACAAAATATACTTAAGTTTTTTTCTCAAATTACAAAACAAAATTGTGAAAGTTTACTAATATGAAAGTTTATCAAAATACAAAAAAATAGTGTATATTTTTCAAGGCATTAGATTGTAGAGATGTCACTCACAAAGTCATGACAATTCAACTTCTCCTGAAAGTCAAGGTCCTGGTAATTCAGTGGAATTGCATATAACTAGTAATCAGAAGGTAATGACCTCAGAGCCCACCTTGGATACATTTACTTCTTAAACATTTTAAGCATTTAATTCCTTCTCAGATATTTCTTTGTTACTTATCCCTTTGAGATTTTCTTTGCTAAAAATAATGTATTTGAAAGATTATTATTGGGACAAGAGGGGATTAATATTTTATTTTAGCCACTTATGATGACTTTCTAACTTTGACAGGATTTAAAAATATATTTTTTGGTTATCGTACTAATTGTGTAATAAAACTTAATACTCAACACTAACAGCAAAATATATTTATTCAAGATAAGGAATAACTGGCAAAACTATAAAATTGTCCATATTTAGCAGCGAAAACCTGACCTTAAAAAATTGGATTTGTTGTTCCTTTTTTTTCATAATGATGTAAGTAATCGTTGCAGTTATTAATTAATAATTAATAGCTTTTCGTTGAAATATATTTTTAGATAGCTGCTGGAGATATACAAAACAAAAATCTTAAACGAAATTGTAATGTTTTCTTTCTCAGCAGCTGTAGAATAACCTGTTTTGAAAAAATCTTATTTTCTCAAGTGCAGAATTTTAGCATGAATTTAAATGCTATTATTTCATCTAGCCTCACTCTAAAAAAATCGATATTAAATAAGATATAAATAAACAATGACCAATATTTTTTAATATTTCCTATCTTTCTTATTTTTGTACTTCGTTCTAAAATAATACTATTTCGACAGTAGGGTCAGGCATGCTATTCTGTTTTTCCAAGTGGAGGAAGTGTGCTGGTTGTAAAAACAAAGTATTGATTCAATCAGGAGCGGGATGATATTATTTCTGATAATATTTGTGTTTTCTGTTGCATTGTTTTCTTTTCTGTTTTNTATTAATTAATAATTAATAGCTTTTCGTTGAAATAGATTTTTAGATAGCTGCTGGAGATATACAAAACAAAAATCTTAAACGAAATTGTAATGTTTTCTTTCTCAGCAGCTGTAGAATAACCTGTTTTGAAAAAATCTTATTTTCTCAAGTGCAGAATTTTAGCATGAATTTAAATGCTATTATTTCATCTAGCCTCACTCTAAAAAAAATCGATATTAAATAAGATATAAATAAACAATGACCAATATTTTTTAATATTTCCTATCTTTCTTATTTTTGTACTTCGTTCTAAAATAATACTATTTCGACAGTAGGGTCAGGCATGTTATTCTGTTTTTCCAAGGGGAGGAAGTGTGCTGGTTGTAAAAACAAAGTATTGATTCAACCAGGAGCGGGATGATTTTATTTCTGATAATACTTGTGTTTTCTGTGGCAGTTTTTTCTTTTCTGTTGTTATCAGATTTTGTTAAGTTAACAGAAAAAACCCGGACCGAGGTGATTGCGGATGGCAAGGCCAGTGTTTATCATGTTTACGTCAGGTGAATATCGGAACACAATAAAAGAATTAAAAATATAATTTCTTATCTTTTCCCTTCAAATTGTACAAATTTGACAGTAGTTTTTACTGGCGAATCACCAATCTTTTTACTCTGACTGACAGCCAAAATAACATAACTGATAAAGCCTTACCAATGTAACCAAAAGATATTTCAACGTACTTCAGGGACCCAAAAGCCTATTAGACAATGGACCGCTTCATACAGTCTTTGATCTATAATTCCCCATATTACCCACGGAAATAAATACAAAGCTTCCAAAAGTGAGATAAATTGCACATCAAGCCCTAAAAACTGTTGTTTTACCCCTGGTGAACATCACTCTTTTAAGTAAAGAAGTAAAAATATTTAAACGGTTTTTACGTAATAATTGAAAATGTATATTCAAATAACGTAATTTTAGTTGAGATAGTTCGTGTACTTTCTGGCAAATGAACGTGTTTTAAATAATAGGGATAGTAGAATTTGTGTATATCTCCATGTTTCCATTCCTAAATTTAACCAAGACTAAACGACCCAACCTATTCTTCCTCTCAATGGATTATATTATAGCATTTATGGCAGTAAAAACTAAGTTTCTGAAATTAAGCTTTTCGTGTTTAGCATGAATAATCTGATTTGTGTTCTCTCTTTGTGTTATAACGAAAGGGAAGAAAGACAAACATATAAATAATTAAAGTGAAAAAAACAAATGGGACAATAGAAACAAAACAACACAGAAATTGAATCTACACACATTATTACCGTCTGGAATACATTTTCCCCCTCAGTTTAGACCAGCTGTTTTCATCCTATGAATTAGTTTAGTAATCGCTGATAGTACTAAACAAAAGAAAATAAACATTTTATTGAGAAATTATCCGGGCTAAAATATTTGAGTGTTTCTGTAAGTAAAAATATTTTTGAAAAATTTGTGATAATTGTATTCTCTGTTAATCTTTTTTCCAAATTTTTTACATGCTTTTAATGTTAAAGTATTCATTACTAAATTTTATTTTGAATTAAATCTACTATTATAAAAAAGCAAAGTAACATATTATATATACATATACATATATATATATATACATATATATATAATAAAAATATATAAATAAATATAAAAATATATAAATAAATATAAATTTATATATATATAAATATATAAAAATATAAATAAATGTATATATATATTAATGGTTAAAAGCAATACAAGCCATAATGCCACTCTGTGAACAGAACTGTGGAGAAGTGAAAGAAGAAAAGACACAGAAACGAGAAGGTTAATCCAAAAGATGAGTTTACCTTAGACCTAAAAACATTCAAGTGAAATAATATAAGAAACACCTCAGAACTTAAGAGTTCCATAAGATTGCAGTCCGAGTGAAAAACTACAATCATAGAACGATTGATCATAGCGAGGAACAACCATTGTATAAGGTGAAGGCGTTGAAAGAGACGAGTCACACGAGACTCAACAAACTCAACTTGTACCAAAAAGAAAAGTTCATCAGAACACTTCCCATGATAATACCTATAGAAAAGACAAACGACACTCCGTTGGCGACACAAATTTTTGTTGATTTTTCATCCGTTCTCCTTTAAATGCTTATTTTGACTCAATTCTACTTTCAAATGTTAAAAGCATCTATTTAATAAACTGACTTGGTGTAGAAAAGAAGTAATAAAAAATATTCCACAAAAATATCTAAATGTTGTTATGAGTTACTTTAATTTCTTTTGCTTTTTTTTATTTAAAGTCATTTATTCCCAGTAACTGGGGCTCAGACAGTGCCCTTCACAGGGACTTGCTTGCTGAAAATAAATGACCGGAGGAACAGTCCTGCAGCTGGGAGTTATGCAGGCTACATGTAAGCTCCTGTGGTACTGTCTGTCTTCAATCTACAACGCGCCAGTCCTTTCAGTCCTTTATCTGAAAGCAAACAATAAATGACAAATTTAGAGTAATCTCTGTTATATACCAAAAAATAAATTGTTTCCTTTAGCTGGAAAGAAGATATAGGAGATTTCTACTATGAAGTGGCGTCCAAAACGTGCATTCAAAATAACCACTGAGTAGTATTATCTTTACCTACCAAAATCTTCAATATTAATGTCACTAAGACCTTGAAAAGAACTCCCAGTAATATTTTCACCAGTGCTCTGCCAAGGGAGAACAATGATTATAGGATTAAAAAAAATGAGTATTACTATAAATAAAAAAAGATAAATAACATAATAACAATGAAATTTCTGTGGTACTTTAAATGCTACAAGAAACAACTGTAGTCAAAATAAGATATTTATATAGTTAAAGGAGACGAAAATATCTGGGAATTATTTCTGATAAGATACATGATTTCAGCTGACATGAGCCTAGTCGTTAATGTGTTCTGAATGCTTTGCTATAATTGACTCACTGCTATCCTTATTACGCCTGAGATGGAAACCACCTGAGTATGGACACATCTCTGTAACCTTTAAGTCCATACAACAGTTTTTTTACGGTATAACCAAGCAGATATAATATATTTAAGATGACCTAGTAAAATACGAAAGTTGAAAGAATTAAAAACAGCTGGCATCGATTACATCCTAAAATAATGTTCAGAAATGCCGCAAAAGAATCTAGTTTTCAGTATTTTGTTTTTTATTGGTCTTGGTAGTGCTTTCGGTTTAGTGAAAAAAGCCATGTTAAAAGTGAACCCTTTGTGGATATTATGTTTATTGAATCACTGGTTACAATAGAAGGAAATTTATTGGTACATAGTGCAATGTGGACCTTTTGCATTTAAAATAGTAGTTAACGTGTTACTTTCAATTCTACATGGCTAAAGTTGACAAGTATTATTCACCGAGTTCCACATTATTTTATCAAATGAAAGTCAATAGAGTGGAACCCATCTAATCGGGAACCTCAGAAATCGGGGAACCTGGCAAATTGGAACGAAATCCCAGGGAACGGAATTTTTTCTATATATTTTACCTCGCCCATCGGGACAATTTTGTCCCAGGCTGCTATCTATTTTGACATTTTAAAAGCAATTGTCTCAAATCTCCCACCCAAGTAAAGCGTGTCACAAGCAATGCAATTAGCTGGATTTAGTAGCATTTTTTATGTTCTACTGCCGGAGGACCAGACACGAGAGGAGTTTTTAGAATGGAACAACATAGATGAGGAGTTAGAGACCAACGGCGAGCTGTCAAATGATGAACTTCTGAGCAAGGTATCTTAGTGCAAACGTCCGAGATTAAATGTAATAGACGATGAAAATGAAGATCAACCAGACTCATACAAGCCTCTAACTTTGCAGGACAAGATGACGATGCTCAACCCTTTGCGCCAATTTGTGCAAGAGAATTCGATTGACAGTTTGCTGTATGTGGTAGATGAAGTGGAAGAAATGGTACACCAACAAGTAAAGCAAAATAAACAAACCAAAATCAGCGACTTTTTCACCACCCAGAAAGAAAATTAAAAGACGTCCATCAACACACAGTCCTCTTTAGAACTAAAACAATAAACAATCCTTTTCAGGGCTACCCTTCTACAGAGATTGCCTTGACGTGGCAGAAGGGCTTAAGTACTTCAAACCATGGAGAAAAACCGAAATCCCTACCGCCTTCAGAAATCGGGAAACCCGGATAATCGGGATGATTTTGCCGATTAGAGAGGTTCCACTGTATTTGCAACTTTCCTAAACAGCGCCCCAAACGAACTTGAAAATCATTCCTTGTTATTGAAAGGGAATGACGTCACTATCTTTTTCTTACGACATACTGTACCTACTGCTTCTTACATCCAATAATAAAGGTAGAACCAGCGAGTTATAAAAAAAGGCACAACTTTTTATTGTTGTTTACAAAATTCTAATTTTTTTGATATCTATCACAGCTTTAGAGTCAGTGATAATATTTCTCTTCTTTGATTTGACCCTTGACAACCCTCGTCATTTACTTGATTAGATGTTCAGGTTACAAGTAGTTTAATGACCTTTCTAACTTTCAATTTTCCTTGTAATGGTCTTGGGAATACCGCTCAAACAACACCACTCCACAACTTTGTAATTGAAGGAATCTGGTATGATCATTCAATGGCAGTTTCATACCTTGAGGCATTGGAACAAAGGAAAAGTGTCTATTATTCAGCAATGCTCTTTATTAAAAGTAACCAAGACAGTAATTCAGAGAAAGAATTTATACGTAGACAAAGATAAGACAAAGTACAACAAGTCTTAAAACTCCATTAGGTCAAGGGAGTGAAATAGACAAAGCTTAAACAAAACCTCTAGTAGCTGACCCAGACGCTCCAGACTGGGATAAGACTAAAACATATGAAATTATTATTAATTTAACTTGGGCATGGTATAATTAAACAATATTCTGGAAATAGATTCTTACAGAAGATATTAAAAATAATATTTATTTCTATGGGCACTTATATTAAATAAATGTAACACAGAAATGTGCAAAGAGCAATCACTAATGGATTTTTAGATTTCAAATCCTAGTATAGATAAGCGTTTGATCTTCAGTCCCCTTTACCATACCACACTGGTGCGTTTAAAAATTATTGCCTTCAGTGGGGGTGGAGTGCCATTCCTTTTGATGATTAAATATTGGTTGGAACCTTATTTGATCTGCATTTGTACAATTTTTTGCTATCAGCAGACCTTGCTATTTGAATAAAAAAAGACTTTTCTGACATGGTTAAGTGATGTGCATATCAAGAAATAAAGACTATAATAATAAATAATAGTTACTAAAAAGTATAGAAATAAGAAAAGTAATAATAATATCCGCTTAAACGCCATAAGTAGAAATGAAAAGAAGAAACTAACAAATGACGTTGGACTTTCACTCTATAATCATGGTGAGACAATAGGGCATCTAAATTCACAGAAGAGATTCATGGCAGTAGAGAGCATGAAAAATATAGGCCCATCGACATACATATTGAAAAAGTTGAAAAGGACTTACTATTGCGTAATAAACGAAGCTCTTCCTAAACAAGTCAGAAGTTTTCCTGTGGACTCCCACATTAGAAAGTTCTAGGTTACCCTAAATTGAGGGAAAGAAAAAATTGTTAGAGCAGGGCATACGTTACAGAAATTGGTTTCACAAATGACACTAAATAGTGTCGTTGTTTTATTGTAAAGCAACATAAACAATAGACCTTATCATACGAAGGTTTCTGCTGAGGCCTATTTGTTTATCCATAGTTTTAAAGCCTGCAAATAAAAGAGATTTTGCGTGGGCTAAAAGTAATATGGAAAGAAATGATAAGAAGTCTTGAGTAATCAAAGAACTGATAAAAATATCAGTCCAATCTCATGAGAGATGAAGAAACATGACCATACTTTGAGATTTTTCCATCAACACAGACAGGACTATAAAACTCAGAAAACCAGATCTTGCCATAACGATAAAAACCTGGCAAACTCTTCAATTTTAGGCTTTTATACAATTATCTAATCTGGGTATTACCACAAAATGGTATTGCCTGGCTGCAGACAGTTTTTGGGTTTCGACGAAGAAAAATAAAGCCAAGCTTTGTGACCACTACCTCCTGGTTACCCTTGAGCAAGGTGTAGTATTTATAAGCCTATCGTGGCACCTTAAAGTACAAGGTTGATAGTAGCCGTCTTTCTCATAGGGAGTCGGCCTCTTTAGCTAAGGTTTTGTACACTCCTTTAGATTATGTCTTAAAAGCTACCTAAAGAAGAGATAATCACTCCATTGGCATTGTCTTGTAACTATGCCTTTTCTTTTAGGTCTGGTTAAGAGAATTTTAAGAATCCTTGTTTTCCAGACTAGCCATTTGAACTACCGGTTTTAATTTTTTATCCTGTAAAGACCTTGCCAGATCTGTTGGGCCCATCCTTTGATGAGTAGTTGTTTATTACTAACAAAAGGTACCAGATTTAACAGTTTTTTATTCCTAATTTACAAATAGTTGTTTTGCTATGTATTGCAAGGATTTGTGCTCATAAAACTCTTTGAGGTGGAAAATATTGAGACCACTGATATTAAACTAGCAGCTCTTCAGTCAGTTGTTTGATTTTAGGTCACTTATCAAATTTCGTCTTCCCATTTTATTTCACAATGAAAAAAATCAGTAAGATATTCAAATAAACTTGATTTACATAAGAGACAAAATCTTTCATCAATGACCTTCACTATCATCCGAGGTCTTCGTTTTTACTTTAATTCTAGTGAGTCTTTTCTAATAAATAACTCCGGATATTTTTGCTGCTTGTGAATCTATACAATATATATAAACATAATATCAGATATAAGATATAGCAGACATCTGATTTAAACCTTTGCTAATAACTATTTTCTCGATGGATCTGACCTGTTATTTACAGACTTTCAACTACATTGCTTTACTATATAAAAAATGATCTCTCCGTAATACCTTTCTTTGTTGCTGCAGTCAATTCTTCTCTGGGTCCATCCAATACATCTGGCTTTGGTAAAACTACTGTGGTTTTCCTTTAAGACATATTCTCTTGAATTTTCTTTTATAGTCTGAGATAGCTTTCATAAGTAACATTTTGAGAATTTTGCTTTCCTTTACATAATGATTGGAAACTATCCACAACTAAACAATGCTTCAAACCACTAAGTGTATGGAACTGTTACAAAAAGGACAAAAAAATGTTAGGGGAAGAATGAGTTAATCTTAGACCTAATAACATTCAAATCATATGATGTAGGAAAGCATTTAGCATATATAGAGTTCCAAAAGCTAGCTCTTTAAGAGAAAAACCTAGATCCAGCGAAAGACAATTCAACGATGAACAACTACTGCATAAGGATAGAGACGTTGATAGAAACGAGTAACACATTTTGCAGAAATCTTAGCTGGTACTAAAGCTTAACAGAGCAGTGCTCATAAAAATACGACTAGAAAAGACATATACAAGCCACATGTTGTCCGTAATACAAAGACTAAAGAGTATCCATTAAATATGGACTTGTTAAGTAATAAATACGTTCCTTATCTTGATAAAAAACATCAAGATAAGATGAGAGATCAAGGATGGATGGTAGATTTTTGGTGGTAAAAACGTGCTTAGGCATTGGGTGTTTTCTAGCACAAACAAAAAAACCAACCCTTTTTAAAGGCAGATTTAGAAAAAAATTTCAACATAGTAACCCCAGGAAAAGGGCTAAAGAAAATTTCATACAAACGATTCTCAGTAATAGACATGCTTCAAGAGGAAAAGCAACCTTACCGAAGGTAACATCTGAATCATTGTGTATTAATAAAGGAGGGACATAAGGACTCATCCTTCTATTGAGACATCAGTTATAATTGTTGCCTCATTGAAAGAAACCAGTCTCTACTTTTTCCATTCCCTTACAGCCTGAAGATTAGAATCCAAATGTTCCATACATTTCAGTTGTTTCTGGTGAGCTGCCTTTTGGTTAATGCTTGAAGACAAGGTAGTGCCATAAGTATGGCGGCTGAGACAAGTTACTAGGAAGATTACTAGTGTAACGAAGAAAGAGTGTTAGAGGTAGAATTTTTAGAATCTTTAGGCGTTTTAGATTGATCATGTACATAAATAACCTTGGCAACTAACGTTGTATTTATAATAGCAGAGTCAAAAATCTCATCCGTATGTAAAGTGAATTCCGGGAAAGAAACACCAGTATAAATTGGAGGAGAATTTGCTAAGGAAAATCCAGCAAAGGAAACAGCCTTTTCCAAAGAGGACATAGAAAATCTAACACAAGCACATTGTGAAGGAATGATCACCTTTCCAGAATGCAAATATATTATTGTAAATGTTACCGAAATCTCATCTTGAAAGAGTTTTACAAAACATAAATATAGATTAATAAATTTGATTGCTATATATATTGGCAACTTTGTGGGTAAAGTGCATTTGAAAGAGCAAGTAAATGGTCTGACCAGAAAGCAATAGGTGTGATGGAGAATGAAAACTACAAGCTATTGTGAGAATTTACTATGCAATGTAATGCAATGTAATGATAGCTGTAAGGAAAGCAGGCATCGTTTTTATGGATAAGAAGGAAAAAAATTCTGTAAGTGGCAATACACTTTGATTAAACGGTTAGACATAAAAAACTTGGAAAGATTGAAAAGTGCCGATTTTTAAAGGAGGAAGTAAGAAGAATTTGGGAAATGAGAAAAGCCACAGTAACTCATGTGATGATTGTTACATTGGGATTCATCTTGGATAGATTTAATTAGCATATGGAAAAACTTGAAGTTAATATTAGGCTACAGGTGATACAAAAGACTGCTGTTTTAGGCACACCAAAGATATCAAGGGAATAAACTGAACCTAGTATTAAGGGTAGATGGAGCTTTTGTTTGTGGGATTATGAAAAAGAACTGACATATCAATTTTAATGTAAAAATTGAACATGAACAGATACCAAAAAAAGAATATGTATGGTTCTTCTAAAGTATGATAAATCCCGACAAAACCAAAATAAGAAGGAACAAAAAGTATTGCTCTAGTAAATGAAGTACTACAGCAACATTTAACAGTCATAATTAATAGAAAATTACCTACAGAGCCACAGCTGAGGTAACCTTTATTTTTAAGTCCAATGTTGACATGTCAAAGCTTCTGTCTGTCCTGAAAGCTAAGAGAAAATGTGAAAGTAGCAACTTTCTGGATTTTGCATAAAAATTTCACAAACAAAGAGGTTGTGTGAAAACCCAATAGAGCTAAAATCTGTAAAATCTGGTGTATGATGTCAAAAAAATTCGTTGCTTTTCCTTGGGCTTATGTTATTGATGGTAACACTGTAAAAGGAAGGCGAGACAGGAAAATTTGTTAACAAATGAAAAAAAGTAAATGTGATTGAGAGTGAGTAAACAATTTGTAAAGCTTGTCCAGAACCAATGAGATAAATTTACTAAAAATAATGAAATGTGAAAAGCTATATTGAGGCGTAACAGTTCACGATGAATTGTCTGTCAGCAGCATCTTTATATTTCATTACAATATACCCGTTTATACATTGTCAAATTCACGGTATCACGGCTGTACGTACAAAAATACTAGCTAATAAAGTATATTTTTCGTTTATTGGTAAAAAAAGTGCACAAGAACGTTTAATTCATAAATTTGAGAGATATCAACGTTAGATCAAATTACATCTAACCAAATTTAAGCTTGATACTTCGAATTATATATATATATATATATATATATATATATATATATATATATATATATATAATATATTNTAAAGCTTGTCCAGAACCAATGAGATAAATTTACTAAAAATAATGAAATGTGAAAAGCTATATTGAGGCGTAACAGTTCACGATGAATTGTCTGTCAGCAGCATCTTTATATTTCATTACAATATAGCCGTTTATACATTGTCAAATTCACGGTATCACAGCTGTACGTACAAAAGTACTAGCTAATAAAGTATATTTTTCGTTTATTGGTAAAAAATGTGCACAAGAACGTTTAATTCATAAATTTAAGAGATATCAACGTTAGATCAAATTACATCTAACCAAATTTAAGCTTGATACTTCGAATTATATATATATATATAATATATTAGATCTTTTTTGATCATTTATAAAGAAACATCGAGAAAGTGAAGGAATGTCGGTGAAAGGGATAATTGAAAGGAGGTACACGTGTCTCTCTAGTAGGTCAGACCAAAATACTCATTTAAATATTCCAAAATCTTACCAAAAAAAATGAACCAGTTATAAACTTCACAAATCATTTGGTGGAAATATATTTAAGGGAAAAGTCTCTAGGGCTCTCACTTTAATACACATACGCAAAAAAAATTCCTTTTATACTACTATCGTGTATGAATACACCTATTTGTTAGCTTACTCTGGATTTGGTACTATACTGTAACTAAAATGCATATTCATGTGCCAAAGCATAGGGATTCTAATCTTTATTCTCTGCCAATACCACCAATACCAGATTTATCAAGACAGGTATCGGGAAATAAACTACACAATTTTTTGCATGCTAAAATTGTTACAATTCTCTTTATATAAAGCATTAATTTTCCTAGAAGATATTTGTATGCAATCATTTTATGACTCGTAGTTTTCAATGGATTAAACGAGAGCCTTTTCTTGCACTTCTATTGTTTTCTAGGGGGAAAGGCGTTTCACTCAAGTGGAATTCTTTATCAAGGTCTCCCTTTGTAATTAGTGAATTAACGTATTACTGAGAAAGAAAAGGTCTTTTCGTTAAAGACAATTTTTGAGAAGTACTAAAGGAATGATACAAATTTAATAAGGTGGAAAACAGACCAGATTGAGAGCAAGAAATTAACAAAATTGCAGTTATTTTTCCATCTTCCTTTTTGATTTCCTTCAACAAAACCAGGAACAACAGTTCAACAACACCATATAGAAAAATTGTGCAAATTTTTCTTTACAAATACCAGTTATTTCAATCAAAGCCCCACATTTGTTAAATGGAAAAGAATGCCTCTTAAATGTGAGGGATTCTGGTAATGTAATTATATAATAAATTTTATATAAATCTCATTTCATACAGGATTAGCATACCGTTTCCGGACATGAAGCTTTTAACAAACGCAATGAAAAGAAACAAAATTTTATTACAAAAATTTGAATTTATTTTTTTCTGCTGTGAGATTTGTATAATATTAAACTCTCTTTAATAATAGTCAGTTCTGAAAAGCATCTCTTCCAACCTCCGTCTTCCTTCACATTAATTTACCAATACTATCGCTAGCATTCTTATATGAAATTACATTTGGAGCTACTGTATTTAACACTCATAGCTAAATTTCAATATGACTTAATTTCTAAAAAAATGGTACCCATTACTATTTTTCAGTTGTTATTGTTCCAGTTTCTAAGAACATTGACGAGGGATCAGTATTAGTTGTTTTAAGTTTTATAGCAAATTTAAATGACTTTTTCAAAGGTAACTTTTTGGAACATGCTTTTGGTGTCAAAAAAGGAAAAGATGAAATTGTTGTATCTATCCAGTAGCTTTGAGTTTTATTACCAAATCTAGACGTCATTAAAGCAAAAAATAGTGTATTTTTCTAGTACTCGTTAAAGAAGTGCAAACCATTTGACCAATTGATGTTTAAAGGGTAATCATTGATAAAATAAGGCCTGATAGTCCTTGTGAATTTTTTTAAGATCTGAGGTCCGGATGGACAATTTTTAGAAGTAAACATCGGCGTACATAGGCTGAACTTCCTAATTGTCCAGCAATGGAGTAAAACAACACTAGCCTTTGTTTTGACATGATAAAGCTCTTACATCTATGGCTTCCTCTGAGTCCATAAAGTTCAGAATTTTCAACACTCGCCTATTATTTTTAGAGAAAAGTCTTCTATTAATCAAGCTCACTAAAATCGACAGTACAAGGGTATCAGCCAAATCAGCAATTGTGATGCGACTAAAGAGCAACAAATATTTCTTAAGTGTAAAAATTTCGAATTCAAACTGTTAAAAGGAATTGGGAGAGCCATGTCTGCCTTCCACTTAGCAACAGTAAAGGCAATATATATTCAACTTCTATCACAAGCGCTTAAAGAATTTTCTATGGTCATTAATTGTTTTAGAAACCTTGTCACAAAAGTAGGGTACCGTCTTTAATCGTCTTTGCTTTCCCCCAGCCAATCACAAAGAGTAGTAGACTGTCTCGATCCTCGTTTCCCCCCCGCATTAATGCAAACCTACTTGACTCATTCTTATTCTGGTGCCTTGGTCAGGTCAAGACCAGTTAAGTAACAATTGGATACAATAAAGGTAATTTTATATCCAATATTGAAGTTTAGTAGCACAAATGGTTTAAATAGAAAGTAGAATTTACAACTATAATAATAGGTAGCCATAGAATAACATCATCATCTAATGGCATACACTGTCTACTCTTTCCCAGTATTGTTGCCCATAAAAAAAGTGCAAATAAATATTTTATTTTATATTTTCAAGTAAACTTACAGAAATAAAACGATCAAGAAGGCATAGGTAGGAACTATAAAAACACCAAACTTGTGGCTGTAACATCCTTTGGAATACATGCCAATTCATACACCAAACTTGCAAGTAAACGTCACTGGTTAGATATAATCCTTATCATAACTGTATTTTTTATTGATTAGTGCTAATCTTTAGATGAATATTATTATCCGGTATTGGTATACTTAAGCGATGTTCAGATAAAATGGTAAATTCTATTCTTGTGTCAGAAAAAAACATGATGTAGGAAGCGGGAAATGATCACAAGCCCAGATGAGTAGAATTTTTCTAACAATATGAAATAAAAACTCATTTTTGGAAATGTGAATTTTTCTCGCGTTTCCGGAAATATAAATTTTTAATGTTTATGGCGAATCCCCAAAATATTTTGCAAACTCTATGTAGAAAACGTTTTGTATTACAACTTCAATGGAAAAAAAAATTGCAACAAAAAGGTAGTTTCTTTACGAATTTTTTATTATTTTTTGCCTAACCAAGATGCTCTTAATGAGCAAATAATGGCAATATTGCAAATCTTGGATTATTGACGTTTTCAAAGCATTTTTTCTACTGAAGGTCAAATACGTTTAAACACATTTGTCAAACCAATTAGTTCAGCAGTTCTAAAAGTATTTCTTTCCAAACATATATGTATACCATATCCCACTACAACGTAATGTTGATCCAATTAATTTTCACCTGTTTTTTTGCTGTTATTTTGTGCAAATGAAAAACTAATTTTGAAATATAGGGCCACTGAAATATTTGTTCCTCAAAACAATAAGCCCAATAACAGAGGAATCATAAATAACAGTAGGCCTTTTTCATGGCTTTATTAACAACTGAAACAGAACTTAAAATTTAAAAGGTCTTGTCTGGTTTGTTACTGATAGAAGAACTAAAAGATACACAAGTTATAATAGAATATATTTTATTTATATACAATGGATTATATACAATGATATATTATAACATAGAGCTTAAAGTTGTTGCTGTTAATCATGTTCCTCCATGCATTGGTTATACTCCCTTCCATTCCTTCCCTTTCTCTGACTACTCTCTTTCATTACTTTCTAAGCTTTTTGTCTGCTACTGTTTTCTTTGTATTACACTGTTACGATACGTTAAGGAGAGTGAGTAATTGATGAAGCATCTAACTTTTTTTGCATAGCAGTAACTATAAGTAATTCAACATCTCTAGTTACATTACATTTTGTCCACTTTTACATTGCGTTTTGTCTTACTTACTAAATTTTCTTCTTTTGGAAACCACCATCTTGCAAAAAACACAAAGCCTAGTTTTCAAAACAGATAAGAAGTATGTTGTGCCTTGAAAAACAGCAGAAAATCTTGTGAAAAGGAGAAGCAGAGGATCACAAAAGACGAAAGAGGGCAAAGTCTTGTGAAAATGTAAATAGATAACAAGATCTCCCTAAAATGTTACTGTTTCCTGTATTTGTTGGCATGAACAGGACACTCAATGACAGAGAGAAAGACGTTGGTTAATATTTTAACCAGAGTACAGTTACATAAAAAAGAACTGTTGATAGAACTGGTTTCTACATATTCTAGTCAAGCAAAGATTCAGTGATATTAGTCTTTAGTTTCATATACCTAACGTCATTCTGATATGTTGAACAAGATAGCATATATCAAGGTTGATAAATAGCTACATTTAAACACTATTTTAATCTATCAATGCAATGAAGAGGGTAGTTGTACAACGGTTTAATATCTTAAAATATTAATATTAATATTTTGCTAGGAAGTAAGCTCAATGCTTCATCAGTTATTTTCTCTAAACAAAACATATCTAAGACTCTTAATTAAGGTGTAGTAAGAATATATTCTGCATTCTTTTGTATAAAAACGTTCATGAAAAAAAATTTCAAAATATCAACAGGTTTGGAGGAGCTACAAGCAACTATCCAGAACCACATATCTTTAACGATCCTATGAGGTAACAAAGCGTGCTTTTAATGTTAAAAATTGACGTTCCTTTTGTAATGTTGAGAACTTTTCCATTTCAAAGTGGTAGCATCATGGATAATGCAAGATTGTTACTAGCATTTTATAAGTTTACACAATTACATTTTTGTAATTTTTCTCCCGTAAGTCTATTTCAGTTTATCAGATCGTTATTGAACATTTATGTTTAGTCGCACTCTTTTCTTAGAAACGAAGTGACTGGCATCAAAATTTCTGAATGAGAGTCTTGTCGTCCTGGTAAACCCCGTGAGTATACCAATAAAAGGATTCCATTGTCCAGCCAAAACAGAACTTGTCTTTTACGGAACTTAAAGTAATAGAAGAGATTACGTGATAAACAGAAAAACAATAACAGAATCCACAAAATGAAGAATGATTTTCATTGGTCAAGGTATGCAGTTTTTGCAAGGGATTGACCAAAAAAATGTAACACTGACAAGACAATCTCTGGTCATGTAATACAAGGAAGACATTTTGACCCTAATGATAAAAGGGTTCGCAGATGACTTTCTAATTCGAATTGCAGAAGAATCAAGAACGTTGGTTGGTCAGGTACCAAACCTGATACAGGCATAGGCGATTATGCGACTCCATGCTGTCCTGTCACTCCAGACATGGGTCAGTTCATTACAGCTCAGACTGTTGTTCATTGCCCAATTGTTTAGAGATTGTCAAAATGTCTTTCTTTGTTTTCCTCTGGCTCTCCTGCCCTCGATTTTTCCTAACAAAGCAAGGCGTTCTAGTTTACGATGTCTCATAATGTGCCCGAGGAATTGTATCTGCTTTTGCTGTATTGTATTAATGAGTGACCTTTTGGTATTGGCCAGGGCAAGGACTTCCTTGTTTGATTTATGTTCTGTCCATGATATACTGAGTATTCTCTTCAGAAACCACATTTCAGTTGCTTCTAATTTTGCTTGAGTTTCTATGCTGATGTTCCAACACTCACAACCATATAACAGTAGCAACCAAACGTATGCTTTCAAAACTCTTTTCTTGGTATACATTGTGATATTTCGATTGTGAGAGGTAGTGCGTAACATGGAGAAGGAATCTTTCGCTAGTGCTATTCTTTTCATTATTACGGTCCACCTATTCTAAAAGAAGAAGGCAAATATGCAATGAAGCGGATAAAAAAGGCAAGGCTGTTGGTCCAGACAATATATCAGTTGAAATTTTGGAAGCTTTGGACCAATGGGGTTTGAAAGAAATTAAAATTATCCTGAATGAGGAAATAATTAAACAAAAACAGCGGACATCAATGTCAAGATCTAACAATGATACATAGAAGTCAGCATCCAACATGTTTAGTTAAAGAAAGCCCAAATAATCTAAAATAATGGATTTATGACAAGGAAAATTGTGATAACATTTACCATATCCCACTTGTTGGACCAAATTTTCATTTTTATAGTCAGATGCCGTACAAGGCATAAAGTCATTAGGTGTATGAAAGTATAAAGAAAAGAAAAAGAAACAAAAGGCTATGCCAAATAAAAAAGCGTGAAAAGACAAGGAAATGTCTGAATCTATTACCAAGATGCAGACCATAAGCCTGCTAAAAATACTAGACTAAAATTTTTACCAAGCTTTAACAGAAGGACTCTTGATGCTACATAACACAATAATTTCAATCCTTTGCTTAACATAAAAATTAGTTGCTTCTGTAAAATGATGATTCACATTGCTGGAAGTTTCGACTAGAGCTTGATTTATTTATAAATAAAAATAACAGCTCTGAGTAAATATGTATTTTGCCTTACCAGAAGTATCAATTGGCAATATAAGCTTTTAAAACTGACAACTCAACTGGTATCCCTTTGCTTTATTTTCATCAGCTGGCAACTTTCTTCTTTTCTGCTCTCAGAAAATTCATTATTTCTCAATTCTTAATGCAAAAAAGATTTCCAGTATAAAACTGCAGATACAGTTCTAGTTTTAAAAGATCGCACAGCTGTAAAAGTAATAAAAATATAACCGAGGAGTTAAGAAAACATGTTTTTTTTGTTTTTCATTTTTTTAAAGCAAGTAGTTGGAAAAGTACTCCTTATTATATATGAAACAAAAAACGTTGCATAAAGTGTCTTGAAATTATTAAACACATTAAAAGTCTTATTGATTATCATTTAAAAGACTTAGATCAAATAAATGATTAGAACCAAAATTAGGAAAGGGTTTCATATCCAATTTTTCAAAGGACAATAACAATAAAAGTAGATTTAACTTTCTCTAGATAATGAACAGGGGAACGTTTGTATGTTTAAAAATGTCAAGTAATTTTAGGCAACTCTTTTGAGCAGTAATTTAGTTGTTCCTGTCAAAAGGATGCTGCTCCCAGAGAAAGAAATCTACTTCATTCAACCGTTCGTTTTTAATAATAGTAAATTTAAGCCCCTATGATTTTACTATTATGTTGATCCTCTCACGTTTGGTCGTATTTCTAACCATTTCACATGATAAATCTCCTTGCTTAATTTAATACTAATAATTTTTTTATAAATTGTTAACAGAATAAATGGAATAAAGCAAAGAACATTGGAGATCTTCACCCCAGTACCATTACATTCACAAGCATAATTGCTGACTGTATTACAGCTCCTCTAAATCTCACTGTGATCAAAATCTTTATGATTGATGTCAAATATAAAGAAGTTAAAAAGGTAAGAGCAAAGCGAAGAAATATGTTGCATTTAGAGGAACTAAGAATGACAAGTAAGCCTTGCAAGGAAATAAAACTTTGACCTAGCTCAACATGTTTGATTTAATGATTTCATTACCATTCATGCACTTGAGTTTATTAAACCCTTATCTGACAAGAGTTTATGTGTCAATTGTTGGGTTAAACTGCTCATGGATATATGCAGCTTACGTCCTGATGCCAGTCACGTGACCTAATTTAGGCACTTAGTGGAAGTAAACAAATCAATCATTTCCAAGGATATTTCCTTTAGCCAGAGATAACATTTTTGGTGTTCAGGAGGCAGTCAGAGCAAGTTATGGGAAGAAAGGAGGCCTCTTTTCACAGTCATCTCTTTTGTTTATACCATCAAAAGAGTTTTCTCAGTAAAGTACGGATAAGAAGACACCGTGATAATTTTCAACCAACTCTTCAATCAAAGGCTCAGTATTTATCTTGCAAGCCTTTACCTAATAGACAAAGACAATAAAAAGACTCTTTATCCCAGGATTGTGGTATTATTAACACTTCTTCTTCTAAGTGCCCTGTCTGTAGACGTTGGCTATCATGATGTTCCAATTAACCCTGTTCCTTGTCTGATGTAAAATTTCACTTGTTTGGATTGCATTCCTCCAGTTTTTTTACCACATGCTCCCTCAAATTCCCCCAAAATGTTCTTCGCTGCCGCCCTCTGTCTCTGGTTCCTTCTGTACGTCTAGTCAGTACCAAGTTTTCCAGACCCTCCTTCCTCATGACGTGCCCCAAGAATTCTATCTGCCTTCTTCGGACTGTCCTCAACATGTTCTTTTCTGCTCCTGCTCTTTGTAAAACTTCATTGTTTGCTATATGATCAGTCCATGATATTCTCAACATCCTTTTCAAGAACCACATTTCAGCGGCTTCCAACTTCTTTTCCATTCCTACTGATACTGTCCAGCATTCACATCCATACAGCAGGGTAGATGTTACGTAGCACTGCAGTATTCTCATTCTTGATTATTAACAGTACCAACAAACAAAATGGTAATTGAACCTTCTAAGCCGCAGATTTATATGGCAATTTTCCTCTTGTTAGTCTTTTCAATGTTCACTGGTTTAGTTAATTTATTTTCTGGTAAGAAAAACTGTCTCTTGGTTGCTAAATATGAAAAGATAGGAGGTTTGTCATTTTTTCTTTGTAATTTGACTTTATCCATAATATTGACGTTATTCAGTTCAGGTTTTAAATATGGTTATTGCGTATCACACAGTTTACACCTTAAGACATTTCTTGTTCTTTCTTCGTCGCTAACAGTGGAGGCAAGAACATAAGGGTTTCTCATTACTGATAAGAGATTAATGCTTGATGTTCTGGGAACTTGTGATTGATTTTGAAAACTTGTACAGGTAGTACTACTCGGGATATTCTGATTTCAAGAATTGTTAATCGTTTACTTGATAATTATGGAATTAATAAAATAAGCCAAATAAGAAAAATACATGGTTAAATTGCCAGCCACAAAAGGTTTTAAAAGAACACTGGGCATTTTCAACATTTGAAGTATTTTACCTCAAATGTTGTTTTTTTTCGTTTACCTTTCGCATGAATATAACATAATGTGGCTGTTTACTCTCTTTAGCGACGAGATTTTAATAAAACGATGGTTTTAAATGGTGCAACGTGGAGCATACATGTTGTAAATGTGGTCTACTTGAAGAATTTGTAACTCTTTTTCCTGGTAAGTTTTCCACCAATCACGAATTCATGTAATCTTTCAAGGGAGCAGGAGGTACCTTTGGAATACGATTTTGGCTATGGTATTTCAGTAATACTTGCATTTTGGGTGAATTTATTTAACAGAAACATTCCACCATCGACCCAATGTCTACCATCTTGAATCGAATGTAAATACCTAATTTAAGTCACGTGATCTACTATCAGTTCTATTACGAAGGCTTTTAAAAATTTATTATTTTTTTATTCTACTTAGGACCTTATAAAACTTAACATTTGAGTTAAAGCTTTTAACACTAGATAGATAGTATGAATTTATATGAGTTGAATTAACACCATTTGTCGAGAGGCTGAATTCTTACTTTTTTTGCGTTTTGTCTGCATCTACCCCAACGCATTATATACATATTAACAGATATCTTCTTGTCTCTTTACGAGGAAGTCAGAGAAAGATAATCCTTTTTCTTTTTCCTTCTCTATGGCGAATATGACGTTTGAGTAAAGACTGTTCAGTAGCCAGATGATTAGAGAAGCATCTCTCGAAACATAGCTCAGAAAAAGCTTAAAACTCACGAAATGATAAAGCTCCTTTTTTGCTGGTTTCTGCTGAGTCTTAAAAGTCAAGTTTCTTCAAGACTATATGTTATGAATAAAAATTCACAAGATCTATATATACCTTTGCTCCCTTTTTTTGCTTTTTCCTTCAATTTTCTTTGGATGACCAAACTTTTTTTTGGCTTTCTTTGTTTGCATTGTGTAGTGTTTATGTACACTTTATTGAAAAATAAAGAAATAGGTTTGGAGGCTTTGGAAATAAAAGAAAAACAAACGGACGCTAAACTGATAAAGATAATCTTTTTTTTTCCTTTTGCCCTAGGCAAGGCTAGAAGGCATTTCAGTGCAGAGTGTTACTTTTCTTGATTGATTATTTTCTTTAAAAATCTTGTTATTCATTTTTTTCCTCTTTCAGTTCTATCTTCGAAAACATGTACACACATGTAATATAATAGAAAGGTGTTAGACACAGTACCTTCAAGGAGATAGCTGACGTTCGAGCCTTGAACCTTATGAATGATGAGCTGTTGATTTAACAAATCCTCTACTATTGCTTAAGAGCTTATCTCTATTCATAGACCAGATGGCTGTGAAATAGAGAAACACTAGTTGTATTCTAATTTAGTACCGTCCATATTTTAAAATCTATCTCTATTCACACTTTGTCGACTGTTATCGTAACCTTATTGGTATACAGCCTTGCGAACTGCTACATCAAACAAATTGTTGCATTTTGTACCACTCCCTAAGTAAAGGATGGATATTCATCTGTTGAATATTTTGTATTAATACAAAGCCCTCTGAAGTTGATCAAATGACAGCAGTACTGAGATTGTGATTAAAACCCAAAGCGTTGATATCATAATTTTCTTAAAAGTATTGATACAAAAATTTCTTTGTAACTAAATCCCTTCTTATGTCAATAGAATTTTCAGTCAGTAATTATTTTTGTTGTAAATGATGCACCAAGAATAACATTAAAACTCCTAAGAAAAGATTTTTAATGGGTCATTTAACTTTCCTGTACCTTCATGAAAATATGTAAAATCACTCCAACTTAAATTCACATGATAATTTTCAGCCTGTGTTTGAAAAACTACTCAAGACAACGTCCAGTTTATCCCACAGAAAGAAAATGAAAATGAAACATTTATAAATCTGACAGTCTGAGCACTGTACACCTGCATTGTACAAAATATTGATTTACTAACATATTGACAAAAATCATTGACTTTTAGGAGACAACATTTCATTTGCGTTCTGGATGATCCTTAAAACGTACAGGGCTACTAGGGTTATGAAATTTGACTTGTCAAAGAAATTGCATACCTGTCAGCTTATTAGACTCCTTTTTGTGTCTTGTGTTTACCTGCAGAATAATTTAAATGCCTAGTGTGTTGAGTATAATTGCTGAAAAAATAATTGTAATTAATAATAAAATGCAGTCAAACGCAACTACTTTCGAAAACAAAGATTAATAAAAGACAAGGTGAAACTTGAGTATGAGTAGGAAGTATCATTATTTTTAATTCTTAATGTATACATACATATATATATATATATATATGTGTGTGTGTGTGTGTGTGTAGCTCACTGCGCTTGCGTAGTTTGAGCACTCTGACAGGATCCCACAGTAACTCTTTAAGCTGTGTTTGCTCCGGCAACATGGCCAGAGAGTTATGTCTCAGAAGCTCTGTATTGCACTGATGATCCNGCGCTTGCGTAGTTTGAGCACTCTGACAGGATCCCACAGTAACTCTTTAGGCTGTATTTGCTCAGGCAACATGGCCAGAGAGTTATGTCTCAGAAGCTCTGTATTGCACTGATGAGCCCACAAAGGACGAAACGGTACTGTCTGCAGATTGAGTATATATATGCATATATATATATATATATATATATATATATATATATATATATATACCTATCTGTTCCGATAATAAGCCACAAAACATTTCGGTCTGTTATATAAGAATTGGATTCTGCAAGGTATTTTGGCTATGACTGGCACCTTGAAACACCTATTAATCTCCTTTTTTCCCCAACACTGTACTTCAACCCTTGTGGCAACTCCTATTTCCACTGTATTCAAAACACTACTAATTTAACGTACCAGTAAAACTACTACTTTATACTTGAATTGCAAACAATGGTTATCAAATATTAGAACAATTTGTTTTAATGGTAATAACATATTATGCAAGGTCTTCTTAATTAGTACTGGAAACATGGGACAGAGCTGTCTTTTTGTTTAATTAGAAATTTAACGCCAGTTAAGAGGCACAGCATTTGTTTACATGCATCAAATCCGGTCGCTTTTTGTTGTCATTCATAATACGGTTGGTTCCGTTTCAGGCTTCTAATGAATCGCATTGTTTATTCTTAAGTTGTATGACTGACCTTGTATTAAATCATAAGATAATATGATGCATTGCCAATCCAAAGAACATAAATTCCTCTATTAGTTGACCTTATGTTTTTCATTGCTGGTCACAAAATGTTCACATTATCCTATATTCATTTTGTATATTAAAAAATGGATATTTAATTTTTGAGCACATGTAACCAAAAAGGTTAAGAACTTGATTTTTACTTAGTGCCATTAGTTGTTATATTCTGATTGTTAGTCGCTTTGCAAATGTTTTGTTAAATAAATCAAGTTTAGCCTTACTCTAAAACCCTTCTACTCACTTATATATATATATATATATATATATATATATATATATATATATATATATATATATTAATATGTATTCGCTCTGGATTTCCATCGAGCACTGTAAATGGTAACAGAAGAACTCTATTATTTTCGGTTGTTTGTTTAATTATAATGTATATATATATATATATATATATATGTAGCTTGAGTATATATATATATATATATATATATATAAGTAAAGGTTTCGAAATACCGAACAACCAAGTGTGTTATAGTGAGGTACTGATCATAAATCACACTACAAACGTACTTAAAGTGAAACAAAGAGATGACTTATCATTTAAATATAAAATCTTTTTAAATTTTCCCTGTGGTAGAGGGGTTAAGAAAATAAGGGATTAGAAAATAATTGCCATGTGAAAGTATAAGTGAAATTTCTACAGAAGTTGACTTCTTTGCTGGGTTTTCCTTAATTTTGTAATCAGTGCTAAGTCATGAAAATTTACAAGAGGGACTACAGAAGCCAAGACCAAAGTACCGGGGCAGCCTGTTATGAATACGGGCTTATTTTTATTGGTGCGAATATAACAAGTACTTAAGCAAAAGGAAGTGTGAAGTCAGCAATTAAACAAGATTGAATAACCACGAAAAATTGGAAAATATCATAATAAAATTACAAAATGATATGTAGTGTGGATGTAATTTTACTGCATCCAAGCTGTAATTTTTCAGAAAACAAATTTAAGCTGCAAATTTGTTGCCCTTATAGAAAGCATTAATTAATTTGACAACATCTAAAATAGTAAGCTCTAGTCAATGGGTTATAAACTTCTAAACAAATATTTCTAGGAACTGATTTTTCAGTCTTTTTTTAATCACCACATTTAACATCAAGCATTAATGATCCATTAATGAACCATCACAAACAAAGATAATACGATGTTTGACAAGGATACCTTTCGTCAAATGATCACTTAAATAGAACATTGAAGATGGTCTCACAAGTAGATTATAGATATTTACCAGGTAGTTTGCAAATGTCAAGAAGAATGTTAATAGAGTTATTACACACAAAGCTGAACAAATATAAATGATAATGCATGTTGTTTTTTTGAAATTCCTATTGATTCGCCAGTAAATAATTATGACTATCTTTCTCGCATCTACTTTACTATTTTAGCAATTTTTTTGCACATTTTCTTGCAATGAAATTGGCTATTTCCTTGCAAGAAAATCTTGACTGGTTCCTAAACTAATATGACTCCTTTCTTGGACTTTAATTAGACCTGTATATTTAGAGAACAGCCGATTTTGGTAGGTGATAGAATATGCTTTCGGAAAACACTTTTCTGTAACTATTTCAAGCTTGTCTCGACTCTTAATTGTAGATATTTTTATTGATTTTAGTTATTTTTTCCTCAAAAGCTTCACCTCTTCTCTATAGACTCTAGATGGTTAACGTTTTGCTAACTTTCATATTCACTTTTTTACCACACTTCTCTCTCCTACAACCCAACGTTGCATTCTAACCGTTTTGGCTATGAGACTTTTGCAATAATGATGGTCAAGATTTTTCTTATAAAGTAAAACCAACCATTGTAACATTGAATACTAGTCAACTGTGTGTCTTAGAAAAATAGCTGTGTTGCTCTGCATTTCAAAAAGCAAAGTAATTATGACCCTGTTGTACAGGTTTTGTAAATGATTCAATCCTTTCTTTTAACTCGGGTCCTATATTTTCGTTTCATTTTTCTATTGACATCAAATCTAAATCTACCAATACATATTGCTCATTCCCCTCAACAACAGGACAGTCTGCTTTAAAAAATATTAATCCCCTATTCTATATGCTATCTATCCACTGTTTTAGTCCAGCAACTACGTAAAAGCATTTAATTTAAAAACTTCCATGATAAATGAATGCTACAAAAAAGCCAATATACAAGAACTTTAATCAAACTTGTAGAAAAACAACAGAAAATACCCAAATAAAGGAGCCAAGACCATCTGTTCAGTTTCACATCCTAAAGGGAAATTTTAAAATGTCGATTATGGCATAAATGGCACAAAATGAACAATACAAATAATATAGCTAGAAAGGCAGTAGACATAACAAAACTCAAAAAATCAGGTGTACCCTACCTCAAGGTCTTTGCAAACAAGGCATATTTAGATTTATTTACACAATATAGTAAATTTTTCAAAACCACGATTGCACGATCAATGCAAAATTGTGTGGAGGAGGGCTGAGCTCTCTCAAAATAGAGAAAAGAAGCAAGAAGCTTCGCTACCTTGCTCCACCTAAAAATCACCACTGGTTCCAATCTGCATCCCTACTTTTTCCAAAACATTACATTCACTTACTAAGAACGTCTTGCCTGCTAAAAATTGAAGTATGTAATTTAGGTATGATTGTTTACGAGTTTAAGTTCCGTGTGATACCAGGTATGCAGGCCTTTCGTCCTTAACAATGATCCATAAAATAAAATAACACATACCTAGTGTTGACAGGGAAAATAACACGTGTTAATCAAGCCAAAAAGACAGTGCAAGAATGTACATAAAATTATTTATTGTGATTCGATTATAGCACAACATATACTGTTGAACAGCAAATGCAGTGAAAATTTCGAACTAAAAAATTTAATTGACAGAGTCAGCCATGTCTTCCGGTTAAAAGCACTGCAAGCAATTAAAATTCAGCTTTTGACATCTTCTGTTTGTAAACAAAAAAAGTTATGAAAAGTCTTAATAGTTTCAGATATACTTAAGCGAAAAGATTAAGAAATGGATTATTAATTTGTATCATTAGTTTTTTATTTACTGTTTCTTGATGCTCTGGTGCTTTTTCGTAGTGATAAAAAGTCCTTGAGCTGTATTTTTTTAATTCTGGTATTATGATCAAGTCGAGTACAATCGAAAAGAACTTTCTACCAAAATAAATGGTATTTTAATTGTGAAATCGATAAATTTTAATGAAGATGAAGTCTTAACAAAGGTATGGTATTCTTAGAATGTGTTTGTTGAAGAATTCTCTAGCACGCTATTTATACATTATTGCAATCTATTGATAAAGTTAGCTTTTCAACAAAACTAGTTTTTTATCTAAAAGAGTTGGAATCTCACTGAACTTTAAATAAATGAAAGTTATATATTACACCATGGAAGAGCAATGTAATATTCCTTACTGATACGAAACGTTGTGGATAAACAAGAAAGTTTCAAACAAAGCTTACCTTTGTCTAATTATAAGGCTTGGTTATTTTTATTTTGTTCTAGCTATTCATTCTCAAACACTGCTGTTTAGTAGGGTTTCAATAAAAACTTGCTAAGCTATTGATTTCTGCCAGTGGGAATCAAAGGATTGTATGACAATGATTATTTGCTGTTCAATTTGTTTACTATTATGGTACGGAGAATTGAAAGGTATGTCAAATTAACGATTAGCAGTACAAAACNTATGATCAAGTCGAGTACAATCGAAAAGAACTTTCTACCAAAATAAATGGTATTTTAATTGTGAAATCGATAAATTTTAATGAAGATGAAGTCTTAACAAAGGTATGGTATTCTTAGAATGTGTTTGTTGAAGAATTCTCTAGCACGCTATTTATACATTATTGCAATCTATTGATAAAGTTAGCTTTTCAACAAAACTAGTTTTTTATCTAAAAGAGTTGGAATCTCACTGAACTTTAAATAAATGAAAGTTATATATTACACCATGGAAGAGCAATGTAATATTCCTTACTGATACGAAACGTTGTGGATAAACAAGAAAGTTTCAAACAAAGCTTACCTTTGTCTAATTATAAGGCTTGGTTATTTTTATTTTGTTCTAGCTATTCATTCTCAAACACTGCTGTTTAGTAGGGTTTCAATAAAAACTTGCTAAGCTATTGATTTCTGCCAGTGGGAATCAAAGGATTGTATGACAATGATTATTTGCTGTTCAATTTGTTTACTATTATGGTACGGAGAATTGAAAGGTATGTCAAATTAACGATTAGCAGTACAAAACCGAGTTTTGTTAATAATTATTACATGCATAATCCACAGATTATCTGGAGACTACTATAAATGCTAGTCAGTACAGACATGATTACAACCTATTCTGTAGTAATATACATTTGTATTTTTCCTTCTTATTTAACCCTTGCTTTATTTCCTTGGTCCACAGGGCTTCCAGCGTTACAAAAAACTGATAAATCCTTGCCGATGAAAAGAGGGTTTCTACATTGTTATAGGCAGAAGCGAGGAAAATATTGTTGGAGTAATATGTAATGTCCAATCTTCTCTAAGGCAGTGAAAGTTGGACAATTTTAGCACATATGTGGAGCAAATTGATCCAACTGAAATGTGGTTTCATCGCCGCGTTCTATGAAGTGTATTAAGAAAGCAAATTGCAAATAAAATAATTTTAAAGATAAGAAATGGCAGAAAACTGCTAATAACAACTGAAAAGAGGGAGCCGAAGTTTCGGGGTATGTAGTGAGAAAAATAGGTTTAGGAAATTTAACGCTCACGGGATGCATTGACGGAAAGAAAAGAGAGAAAGAACACAGATAAAATACTTGATAAAACGAGCAAATGGATAGGAGATGTATGCCAGAAACATGAAAGTGTAAATCTATTCAATAAATTACTCCATGGTAACCATTATGGAGATAAAGTCAATCAGACCTTTTAATACGATTACTGCCACTGAAATTAGGGTTGTTTTAACGGGAAATCTTTTTAATTATAATCATATTTTCAATTATATTGCTTTTTGTTTACTTTTGTGGCAAAGTAATGCATGCATACATCAGTATATACTTTCTATACAATATAGTAATGTTAGACGTGACAGGTGTTTGCATCTGATTCTAGTAAAATCTGTTATGTTATCTCAGTTAGGCCAGTTTGAAAAAACAGCATTAATTACAAGATCTAAATTGCAGCTTTATATGCCACTTCTTACATTTTTTTTCATTGTTCTATCAACACAGCAAGACTTTTTTTACTTTGCTTACTGTCCACCTGACTTTATTTTTCTTGATCCCAGCATCAAATTAGTTCCAATCATTCATTGGAGTTCCAAGGAAATAAGATCAGGTATTTTCAGTTCTGTTATTACTTACTTGATGGAGTGTTTTAAAAATGATCAAACCAATACTGCTTCCATCGCTTTATTACGTACATAATAAAGTACGTAATATAGTACTGGTTTAATATATTTCAGACTTGAAATTTATTGTTGAATGTTTTAGTTATTTTTCCTGTTATCATTTTTGCTTTGAAACTTTTGGCTTTGATATAGACTCCAGGTCATTAAAAAATTATTACATTTTATGGGGTCCTTTTACAAATCAACCTTCTATTATTCCTATATTTTTCAACTTTGTATTACTTTATTGACTACATTAACCAATGTTTTTTATTCAATGGTTGCTTTCATATTTATCTTTTCTGAAGAATTAGACTACTAAAGAATAGGTGGAATTACCGTCTAGGTATATCACTAACTATACAACAGGTGCTAAAGGTAAAGTTTGTGCATGTGTTAACTAGACTAGGTGAGTAATTTATTTATGACCCAATTTTAGTTAATCTTGAAAATTATGCTCAAACAATAACGTTATATACAACAATAAATTAATTTGGATATTTTATGTGATTTTATTTATAAAAAAACTGAACCTTTTAAGTCCCTTAACTGATCTTACGTTATGTCATTCGATAGCTTTCTCTCTGAAATTGAGGTTATTGGTATTCGTTTTGCTTCTGTCTTTGCATAGCACATCTAGTTATTATGGAAGATTCTGATTTAGGAATTTATTTTCGTCGCACATGTGGTTTTGGTTTTCTAGTTTTTGCTATAAATAATTTTGTACTTATTCCAGTAAATATGGTAAATTTTGGTTAGCTTTGAAGAAAAACCAAGCCTGCTTCAATCTGCAAACGTTTATTAGTTCAAGCGCTTCACACTAATTTCTGAAGTAATAAATTTCGTTAAATTAATCCAAGGGTAACTTAAATAAGCAATTGTTCCTTTTTTCACTCCGCCAAAGATGGACATGAAATTGTTTCTTTTCTTTTAAATAGTTGTCAAAGCGCTGAATGTATTTCAAACTTTGATAGTCAACTGAAAAAAAGCAAGTCTCCTCTTCCATTGCTTATTTTTCAAAGTAATAGATACATGTCTAATTAGCAAGGCTAATAGGAGCATATTTTATAAACTACAGAGTTTTCATAGAAAGGTTTCTTCTAAAGGCTTATTTCCACGCAAGGTAGTTACTATTTAGATTTTCTGTCCACTCCTTTTCTCTCCCTTTTCTCTCTTCCACTTTTGGACAATATAGAACTTAGGTTAAGAATGACTTTAGATATTAATATTATTTGTGCATTAAGGACCATTATTTTTTAATTCAAGCCAGCTCTTTACATAAAACATAGGCGATTATATTTTGATGGGATAAATAACACAATCTACTAAAATGTAATAGAAACTTCGAATTAATGCTAACAATAATAAGAGCTACCATAAACAAATTGTTTAGGTAGAGCTTTAGTCGTAATAAGGCCCCTAACCAGGAATTTTTTTGAGAGGGGGGGATAGAAAGGAAACAACAATACATGGAGCTTATGGTGCTTCAATATGAATCAACAAGTATGAAAAACCCCGTATTGAACTTTTATTAAATTTATGACAAAAATCCCTTGAGAAATAAATAATTTTTTTCCGAACATAATTCGAATTGTAAGAAAATTCTTGGCATTATGTAAGAACTAAAATATTGTGCCCGTTTTTCAATAATTTTTGTTATACTCTTTTTAAATGCAATTATTTTAATAACAATTTTAACTTATTAAGACAGAGAATTCAAGAAGCTCAATTGGACTAAACAAGTTGTTTCTTAAATCATAGAATAGTACATTGTTAAAAAACTAAATTAACAACTTTTATCCGCGAAAACTACAGAAATATTTAATTTGAACCTAATTTTCTAATGTTCGTTTTCATGTAAATTGTAATCAGCTCTTCAAAATCTATAGGATCGCTATAATGAATGGTCGTAAGGCCATAATGTGAGTCGCTCCTTCACCATTGTTGCAGGTAAGTACCAGTGTAGCCATCGTATCGTATTAAAACCTTTTAGTACTCACATTAAGTTACAGGCAAAGAGTATCCTATTTTGAAACAAATGAATATGTTGGGAAACATCACTTTATTCCAATATTTCAAGGCTTTGGCTAGGGAGTTGGATTTCGCCAACGATGCAAGATATTTATGGCACTTGTATGTCTAATTCAGAAGACACACGATGCAAAATTGGAAAGTCCTTTGCTTACAAGACTTAAGATATATCAATGTTTTCACTGAAAGGAGAAAAACAACACCCAGGAATTTGCCTGCGATGGTTTGCAATCACCAAAACAGGGAATAAAGTTCAATATTGATACGATTTTTGAAGAGAATTTATTGATTTTTTTATAAATATTTCTCCACGCTATATGCAGGTGCGTTCCTCCTGTTTATCCGACCAATGTTGATTTGTGACATCAAAGGAACAACGTCCTACCCTTGGTCTTGGTGTTTTTTTATGTCAACGTTATTTCTTCAGCAATATGTAATTTCATCAGAGTATTCCCTTATTGCTAAAAAACCTGATACAGAGTGACAAGTTTTTTGTTATGTGAGGTTGTTTCATCAGTTAATTCACTGTAGTAAATTACCTGATTAAACTCGCGGATGATTTTTGAAAGAATTATTTCCTCACAAATAATGTTAGTTACGTCATTTTGAACTTGGTTTGAAAGATGAGTGGGACTTTTGACGGTTAAAAAGTCCAATTGTGCTTTCAGTACTGGATCATGGTTTGCCCTCATTTTCATTACAACCAGTTAATTTTCTGGCTTTCTACAACTACTTAGGTCTTCTTTGCCAACTTGCAAGTCTATGAAATGTCTGATGCACCAAAAATAGCTTCAGTGACACTTTTCAATATGAATCTCTCTAATGTTCTCTTTTGATCTGTTCATCGCACACGACCAGAATAGATGAGTGGGTTTTTCGACACTCTGTACCAGGCATTCAGATGCCTGCATGTAAAGATGGTTGTACAGACAGTTAGAGTTTGAACTAACAGTGTCCTTTCCTCTCAATTTTCGATATGGTCGATTTACAAACAATCTAGGGTGTTCTCTCTTCTCCTCTACAAAAACAACGCAAGGAAGTCAAAAAGCACCCTTAATTATTTTAGAATATACAATCCAAGAAAATTATACCATCCAATTTATGTTGATGAGTTATATGATGATCGTTTCAACATCAGAGGGAACGTTGTATACTAAGTGCATTACCTTTGTTATCTGGGAAATACAGTAAATGAGAATGGAGGTTCATCGAAGGAGGTTAGAAAAAGAATACAGAGAGCTTGAAAGAAATGGAGAGAGGACAGGGGTGTATTGTGCAACAAGAGGTTATCAACCAGGTTAAAGATCAACGTACACAAGTGTTTAATCAAGGCTAGCACATTTTTAATAGTTGCTTTTTTTTACTCCTCCAAAACTGGGTATGAATTTCCAATATCCTTTATCACTTTATCACTTACGTCCTTCTTAATTTCCATACCAGTAGGATTGGTCATTAAACCTTTCCGGGATTCTGACGTTGCAATATTTGAAGATGATTCAGCCACATTGTTTTTGGTTATTGTTGGAAAGAACTTTCTCGACAGCCTGCCTTTTGTTCTTGTTTCGGCGTCGAGAGGTTTACTATCCTCTTGTCGTCGTTAAATGTATTGGTCAACCATTGAATGACTGCTTTCTGCTGGGGGCTTGAGATCCCATTTCCTCTGTCCTGGACATCCCATGGTTTGAAATAACTTATGTTTCAAAGATAGACTAATATCAGCTGTTGTAAAACTAAATATATGCGAGTTCGTCGTTAAATGAATAAAGAGAATAATGCATATGACTAAACTTCAAATCAAATTAAAAAAATATCATAAGCTACGCCATACAAAAGAAAAAAGATGTCATCATTTTGTTGACTAATCACTTTTCCATTACTTCTTACCATACGCTTACTAACCTTTTTCGCATTATTGGGACCAGTGTGCTTCATTGTTAGCATAAATGATAAAATACTTGCGGCCAAACTCAAATATGCCAACTGTTAACCAGAAAAGTGATGTGATCAAATTGAAATAGCCCATTGTTTTAGGAAATGATGAAAATCTTACGACTTAAATCCAAAGACCTCATATCTACAAAGTTTCGTACGATTAAACAGCAATTTCCTATTGTTTGCATGTTAGACAACCTGCTCAGAAGCAAAGGATTGTTAATTTTATGTATTCTGAAATATTCCACACAGACTTTATCAAGCTGTAAAATCGCCCCAGATACACACGTGAAAAATATTGTGACGGTATACTACGAACATATGGTGTCCTCTTTATTACAGTATTTTTGGCATTTTTCCCAATGGCAAGTGTTTACAAGTACCATTCTATATCTGGTTTAATATTTTTCTGGAACAAATCTTAGAGGGAAATTTTTAGTTATGCAGGAATTTTTTCAAAAAATAATAATGCACTGGCTTCCCAATTAATATGGTAGTTTACATATTAATTCCAGTTGCTTTAATACTTGACATGAATAATTTTATTGGTAGGAATAAATTTTTTTTTTGAGAGATTTAAGCTTGCAAATATTTTCAGGAAAATTGGACTGGAAAAATAATGTACTTTTAAGTTGAACTCTTAGAGGAATATTTAAATCTCTATTTGTATGGAGATAATTTTCAAGACAAATAAAAAAATTAAGCTTTGTTTTGAAAAGGGATACTTGCTGTATATGTGGAAGAATCATCTAATCGCCCCAATCCCTCGCCTCATTGGTTACTGAACTTGTATCGGATTAGCAAAACATTCTTATAACATATTTAATTGCTTGTAACCAGCAGTTAGGTATCGGGGTCGTTATGCAAGTTTTACAGGTTATCAAGACATAAATACACTGTTGAGTTTCGTATTTATATTTTCTATAGAGACGTTAGAGAAAGTGGCTATAATGGACATAATCATTGGTTCAAATTCAATTCTAAGCTAACTACATCTACATTTTTTTATGAATCAAATAGTCTCCTTAAAGATTATTTTCACAAACCAAAGATGATAAAATTGTTCAAACAGTGAAATACAAGTGACTTAAAGCTAAGAAAAATGGATCTGGCTAAGTATTGTGCGTATAGGAGAGAAATTAGGCAAAATATGCCATTTTTATCTTTTACAAATTTTATTCATGTTATAGTATTACAGTTTTCTAATTTTAGATGCCAAACACTAAAGTGATTTTTTCTGGAAACTTACTGAAGAGATAAGCACCGTGTTAAAGACACTTGAAATACTCCCATCTTCTTTTATAAACAGTATGAAAATATTGAATAAAATAACACTTCACTCTTTGTTGAGTCCGGTGCAGTACTACTCAGATCTTCTCTGACAAATCTAATAAACTATAGCACATTGAATTTCTGGATATAAAGAAGTATTCTCAATGTAGTAACTTTCAATAATATGATCCATTTCAAATGCAACTTAGTTGTTCAGGTTTAAAAGGTGTAATACAAGGAAATTGTTTAACTCCTTTACTATTCAGGTTAGCGATAAATACTCTTTTGAAAACAATCCATACTGAAAAAGTCAAATTTGTTAGCTGATAATTTTGAGCACCAAAAAAAACATTCCTGTAGTATTTAGTTCAAAGCCCAACTGTTTTGATTTGCTAAAAATTTACGTGTTTTGGTACTCTAGCATAACTGTTCTGTGACTAGATTATTTTGCGTTCGTGAATGTTCCTCTTTTACAAACAAAAGAACATGAAAAAAACTTATCTTTCCCACAAGAGAATTCAGGTTATTAGTTCCAGCTAAATTTACTAATTGCTTGATTATTAATATTCTTTTGCAAAAAGCTATTTTTAGATGATAAAACTCAGTGCGAGCAACGGCGGAAGAAGTACTGCTAGTACAGCGCTTACCTTACCAGATTTATCTTGTCTATAAACATTGTTTTTACTATAAGTCTACCGAAATTTCAAGGTGATAAAATACATGTTTAGTTTTTGCATAACGAATAAAAAATTCTTTTTATAAATTTAGGGCAATACGTAATAGTCCTACACGTGGAGGAAGTCATTGAATTGTACATCGCAGACCCTAATGGGACAGACGTAACTACAACATTGGCGGGGTTGTTTCTTTATCGGGAGAAGGCCCTCTTTAGTCTTAATTAGCAACTCTCCTAGAGATAGTGTCTTGATAAAAATACCTGTGGTAGTGTTACCTCAACACCATTTCTCACTTTTGAGGGTAATGTGTGGTAGACAGTGGTTCTTGTCACACCATTTATTACTACCCCCATCGTCAAAGGGCTCAGTTAGTCAGCATACTGATGGTCTGTGCCTAGGTAATTATTTTGGACATATTTTCTTTTTTTCCCTACAGGATGTTTAATCAAATGAATGGTATCCCGTACCTGTGGCCTTTAGTGATCAGGGAGGTGCGAAGAATCTTTGTACCCGACTGACTCCATATTCCATAGTGCAGACTCGAGATGTGGTAGAACTGGCCTTACACAAAACTGGAATAACCTATTTGCTTCAAAAAATTCTCTTTCCTTAGCTTTCACTAAAGTTAGAGGCCTTTTTTCAATATTTCTTTAATGAAAGCTTTCCTTCATTATTAACCTCCTCATATTCTTGCACCCTATGAGACAAGTCTCAATTACTCAATGAAAGTCTTAATAATAGAAACCGTCATGTCGACGGCTATGTCTTTTTTGGACTAGTTAACTTATAATCTTTCTAACTTCCCTTGCCTGCCAGAATCTTCCAGCTTTTAGAATACTTGAACTTGGATCTAAAGATAAGCTTTACATATGCTTTGGATTGTCTCTTCTTCAGGTCATATTTTAAATATTTATCTTGTATTAATCATACTCTTCTGATTCTTGCTTAGTTATTAAAAGAGCATCAAACTCCATTAATAAGCACTTAAAAAAGCATATTTGGTGAGAAGCTAGCATCTTTGCCTTTGGTGGCTTTAGTGCTTATCACATGTAATGGTTGAACCATACTAGCAAGATTGACAGACCTTGAGAAGCTTCTTATAATTTCGCTTTTGCCCCTCATCTTGTACAGCTCGTTAATTTTCCAACAAGATTTCCTGATTCAGAATCGGGAGGGCCTTGTGTTTTAGATCTCTTTTTAATTTCTGTTCCTGAGCATTTTATCTTTACTTCCTTTTGGGTCTTCTGATCACGTTGTTGTCACTATTGAGGTGAAGGTAACTGGTTCAAATCGTATTGACATGCCACATCATGGCAAGACTTATAATCTGACAAGCCTGCCTGGAATTGATTTTGTCAGTTTCTTTGTGCCATCCCTTGGGATTCAGTCTTTAGAAAATCAGCTTCTGGTGCTGCAACTACATTCACAAAATGAATACAAGTTGGTATTGAGACTAAAGTCTAAACTCTTTTCCTCCATGGTTTAAGCTCATTGTTTTTTTTCAATTACTAAACTCAATATTTTCTATGTTCACTTCCAATATGTAGGAACTGTTGTACCTTGTGGGGAAGGGGGGGGTTAGACGGTGAACTAATCCTTGTTAATGGATGATTTTTTATGCTAAATTTCACTTTCTTGAGGGGGTTTGAGAATATATATCTACTAAAAGACTTTGAAGTCGAAATTTCAGGAAGATTTACAACAGTGTTTTGGGTTCTGGCAAGTTGGTTATTTCTCTATATTTTTATGGCATTGGACTTTCTCTGTCCTCTCGAAAAAAGGTTGATCTTTTTGCCAGACTATGTGCCACCAATTCATTCTTAAATCACACTGGTGTTTCTTTGCCAGGCTTTGCTCCGTAAACTGGTCAGACCATGGACCCTGCCATAATAAATTTAGGAAACCTTGCAACGGTTAGCTCTGGAGTTGGTCAATCTAAAGCTCATAGTCCAAATTTGACTTGTGTCATGGTAACCTAATTGAGATTGAATGACCAGGCAAGTTAAGAGATTACATCATTACCTATGATCTTGCTGATCTAGGCATGTCCTTGAGGAAAGATTACCTCATATGCTAAACTTGCCAAGTTTGTTTAAGATATAAAAAGGGAAACTCTGAAGTTAGAAGCCAGTCGACCTGAGACGGCCCATGAGAACGACTCAAGCCGGAGACTGGCAAAGATTATGAAAGACAAGTCATGAACTAAGAAAATCATAGACGAAACTCTGATGAGACAGACCGGAGAGAACTTTGTTGAAGAGAAAACTTTAAGTACCTTTTTTACATAACATTTATCTGTATGTTATTTAGATATTTATCATTGTAATATGCTTATTCTGTATTAGTAATTTAGGACTCTTAACATTACTATTTGCACCGTCTCTTTTATTCCGTCCCTGATCTTCCGTTTGTGCTGGTCAGCTGTGACA
>RDPX01000036.1:541765-567787 GCA_003991215.1 Morbakka virulenta | reverse complement strand
ATGTCATGGTAACCTAATTGAGATTGAATGACCAGGCAAGTTAAGAGATTACATCATTACCTATGATCTTGCTGATCTAGGCATGTCCTTGAGGAAAGATTACCTCATATGCTAAACTTGCCAAGTTTGTTTAAGATATAAAAAGGGAAACTCTGAAGTTAGAAGCCAGTCGACCTGAGACGGCCCATGAGAACGACTCAAGCCGGAGACTGGCAAAGATTATGAAAGACAAGTCATGAACTAAGAAAATCATAGACGAAACTCTGATGAGACAGACCGGAGAGAACTTTGTTGAAGAGAAAACTTTAAGTACCTTTTTTACATAACATTTATCTGTATGTTATTTAGATATTTATCATTGTAATATGCTTATTCTGTATTAGTAATTTAGGACTCTTAACATTACTATTTGCACCGTCTCTTTTATTCCGTCCCTGATCTTCCGTTTGTGCTGGTCAGCTGTGACAACTTGGTTAGTTGTTTAAAAGGAGCATTCTTCTGAGCTACCCTTCTTGCTGTCTAATTTTTATAATATTTTATTGTCAGAATCTCGTTTTGCTCCATTCTGCAAAGTTGCTACTGTTATTCCTGCCTTCATTAATGCAGTTGACCAACCCGATTTTTTTTGTCAATTTGAGTCTTCTAAGTAACGTTGAACAGCTTTTCAACAATACACTGTCAGACGTCTCGCAGTACTGGTTTAGAAGATATCTCATCAATGGTGACCTTTTGACTGCAGTCATAAAACATATCCATAGGTTTATGGATAAGTCTGGTAAAGAACGAAGTATAACGCTTGATATTTCAAATGCATTAAATAAGTTGTGATACGTTAGTATAGTTCATCAGCTTTCTGGTTTTGGCGTTTGTGGAATGGTGCTTGGAATCCTTCAGTCATTTTTCTCCGATCTAAAATGCCTAACCCATTCGATGGAATTACATCTGATGAGTATACCATTAAAGCTGGTGTTCCTTAAGGTTCTATTCTTGGTCTAACTCTCTTCCTTCTTTACATCAATGATCTTACTGGTAATTTGCTTCAGTTTATCAACATTTATGCTGATGGTATTACCCTGTACTCTGGCATTGGCTACAAGGCAACCCAACGGGGAAAAGTCAAACTTGGGGGAGCATTAGAATCTGACCTCTAAGGTGCCAGAGAATCAGGAAGGAAATGACCAGTTTCTTGCAATGTGGCTAAAACGCAACTGATGTCATTCAATAGAAATCTGAGATCTATCTTACTCCTATATTTATGAAGTTTCCTTCCAATGTTAACCCTGCTGAGGTTGCCTCTCCTTCAGGAATGCACATTAACAAAGATGCTTGATTTATCATTTTCTCCAGATCTTTCTTCGGATTCTTATATTCAATCTTTTGGCAATTCTGCTCCTAATAATGTTTGTTCTTTGTATTGTGAAAAAGACTACATTACACCTGAGAACATCTTTTATTTTATAAATCTACCATCTGCCCTTGCACAAAGTACTGTTACCATATCTGGGCACGTGCTCCATCACCTCATCGTGATCCTCCTGACCGTGTTCAGAGGTATTTGTATACTTATGGCCCCAAATCGTGCTGCTACTCTTGCTTTTTTGTCTCATCAATGGAACGTGACTTCTCTTATGAGCTTTCTCCTTGGTGCAATCTCAATTTGTTGCACATCGTGTGGTTCGTTTGTCCCATAGTCTTAGGCCTTTTGCAATCGTTGTCCCTCGTTTTAATTAATCTTACAATGAATGTAGCGTTTTTCATCAGACTGCAAGATTGTGAAACCCTTTCTTATCTGAGTGCTTTCCTACACCATGTGATTTTAATGTCTTTAAATGAGAGATTAGCTTTTATCTCTTGGCGTAACCTTGTCCTCTTTTTTTGCTTCTTTTCCTTTTTCTTCTCTTGGATCTCGGACAGTTCCATACACCTGGTGGTATTTTGCCTTGTATTCTTCTTAACCATTAAAGAATACCAGGAGTCAGAATACTCTTCAAAAATCGGGTTTCTACGTGTATCTAGTAAAAAGAGAAATAAATGGGAGGAAAATTCATGTAATGTTATTTACAGAAGTAATAATATCATACCCATTTTTATGTTTGCGATGCAGATAGTTGACAAAACCTACCTAATTATTGGCTTCTTATTCAATACAAAAGGGAGTTTATGTGCAGGCGTGAGATCATCTGTCATAAATTGTGAGCACTAATACTAATTTAATACCGGCAACAAAGAATGAATGAGGTAAGAAGTCGTGAAACATATCCGTTGCTGAGTTGAGACCCTTGACCTTGAATTCACAGCTACAACAGTACATAAATACCGACGCACCATTTTGCTTTTACATGCATTTCAGAAAACGCCAACGGTCGTCGAAAAAAAGAGATTTGCAGCGAAAATTCTGAAAACAAATTTACATTTCGGGTAAAGGGAAATTGAAATGGTGCTGCCAAAAAGAACCTGCGCTTTGATAGGCAAGGTTCTCCTCATGCTAAGCAAGAGCGAGTTGACACCTTAACCTAATTCCAACGGTTATGAAAGACATGGTGGATAAAATTTTTCATATGTATCCTTATAAAAGGTTAAAAAATAGAATGTGCTTGCTGAAAATGATATCCAGAGTAAAGTTTTGCCTCGCCAAGCACTACCATTTGCAAGGTGGTGTAAAGGGTAGTGATTTAAATTTCACAGCTCCACTTACCCAGTACGAAAGATAACCCACTCCTGAAATCATAGTTATTAACGAAGAAAACAAATTACTATTTGCAACATAGAATACAAAATGAGATGATAAAGATATTGACTCTTAAATGTCTTGGAAGAAATTGCCTACAAGATCAGAGACTAATATTGCGAATGTCTTTCACATTTGGTTGAGATAAGTAAATGGTATCGTGAATGTGCATGGCAAAGTTATTGGCTTAAGTTATATCTCTTAAAATTCGTTCAAACCCAGATTCTATTGTTAGGGATGGTTTGCCTTGCATTAATTTGAAAGTTAACAAGTGTGTATGGGTAAAGAAAGATGGATTAGACATAATACCATAAAGAGCGTAAAGGCATAAAGGCATAAAGGCATAGTACCATAGACAGATCAAATAATGAAGTAGCAGTTTAATTTAAAAAAAAGGAAAGCAGAGTACTCTACAATGATTGCTATGCACACTTATGTAACCTGGCAGTATATGACGCAAGAAAGTTTCTAAAAGTCCTGTAGGATACTACCTATACCACATTTGCGCTCAACAAACTGATAAAGAATTTTTTTAAACGTGATACCACACTACATAATCAGAAAAGCACAATTGACAAGAAAGACCAATTGAACGTCTTTGAAACCTCCTCAGATAACACTCTTTAGCCCAACACAATAGACTGTCTGTGCAAAGTCTTTGAATGTAGTAATAGAGAAATGTAATAAAGTTGATGAGCGATAGGAATGGTCCTTACAAATTTACCAGACACCTAAACAAAAGTGAGACCAGCGGAATACCTTGACATACTAAGGTGCTTGTTTTCTGTTTTGGCAGCTGCCTTGCCCATCTTATTCTTACCCACAGCGATTACTTAAGAAGAAGCCTTCAATGGATATAGGTGTTAGCCATTGAAGCTTACGAAACTGCACGCTACACTGTATTGTCGCTGAAAGGATTGCGTACAAAAGAAAATTTCATGCTGTTTCACAAAGTAGTTACCAATTTCGATAAATAACATGATCCAAGATAGCCATCCCTTCCAAGAAAAAGGAAAGACCCATCCAAAACCAGTTTGAATATTATCCTGATGACTATCCTGAGACGTTTGCAAATAATGATCTAAAGCAGCCTTTTTGCTCAAAACAGTTAACGTAAAAGACTATTTAGATGAAACTTTTAAAAGTCACAGACTTTTTGGGTGATGATTTTGATGCAAGTGCCAAAAGTTCAATTTTACATGTTGCCTTTTGTTGTTTTCCTTTCTGCTCAAACATGCGAAGAAATTTTGTAACAAGATGCAATGCTTTTTCATTCGGAATCAAAGCATTAAGCAATATATGATGGTTATACTTTCTAGACCATCGCACGTTACATTTACAAAGAATACTGACAGTGAAAGATTTTTTGTGCAATGAGACGACTTTGCATTGATAGACTTACGAATACGAGTCAAAAGGGACTTTATCATACTCTGATGCTTCATTTTCAGGTGAAAATAACAGAATCCTTATCACTGGTTGACGTGACTTACAAATACCGCCGTTTAGATGCTTTTGGGTAGTTTAAGAAAGCTGATTTGAGTACGTATATTGTCCATGTGAAATCACAAGGAAGAAATCAAATTGAAGTAAACTAAAGTAATTTGTTTCCTTATACAAAGAAACTGTTTTCACTTCTATTCTTCTTGTCAGTAAAGGATCCTTTAATACAATACTGTTTTTTATTAAATTAATATCTCAAAGGCCAAAGGCTGGTAAAAATCAAAAATTTTTTAGCTAATAAATTATCTACTTATTAAACTGGTTTCTCTGTAAAATATCACGTTGGCCGGAAATTTACCAAATAGTATTCAAAACCGACTTAATTAAGAAAATATTGATTTGCATTCCTGGCAGGCATTGTGACCCGTTATTCAGCTTTCTTTGCTGCCACTTTATCTAACAACCAGTTTGATGTAACCGAGTCGACATGGTAATTCTTCATAGTGTCTTTTAGGACTCGTTCTTGGCGTAAGACTAGAAATACTGGGGAAAGGTTAAAACGGGATTTCAAAGGTTAAAAGAAGTACAATTGTGTGTGTTGTCATTTTATGTTTCGTAGACTTTGACCTTGATATTGAACTGGTGAGGTTTTAAAGGTCGGAAGCGTAATTCCGACGATCTGCAACACCAACTTTAAAAGTTCGTCCTAATACGGTCCATCCAAAGCAGCCTTCAGGAGGGCACTTCTTAAGACAAGCTTAACGTACCTGTTTTAAATCCTTTCTTTCGTTCCTGAATTGTTAACAGTGCTTTCATGGTCACAAAAGTGACTACGTGATATCAATGATGAGTTGAAATTCAAGAAACAAATACGAGGTAAATGCAAAATATGTAAAACTACGTTATCGCTATCATTGTGGAAAAATAGGAGGATTTAAGCTAAACCTTTCCTGCTTAGTTGATAATGTCATTAAGACTAAACACCTGTTAAAATTTTACCTTTGTCTCTCATCCGCCTTATCATTTGTCAAAAATTACCTTTCCCTATCACAATAGCAGCTATCAATTATATTGAAATACCCCTGTATATTTTTCTCTTTAATAAAAAAAATCTTACCCCACATTTCCATTAAGCTTAGGCATATGTCAAACCTTAATATTTAAAAAAATATGCAAATATGTTGTTATTTTTCTGGTCTTGTTCCAAAGCTGAGAAACATAAATAACTTTATTAATTTGTAAAGTAAAATCAATTAATAATGAAAAAATTTACATTCAAAATGAATAATATTTTACTCTACTCTTCGACTTAAAGGAAAGCTGTATACCTTACGTGATTTTTCAATGTCAAATTGAAGTCTGGTAATATGCCTATTAACTAGATTTCATTAAATTTTTATAATGGATTGAAATAAATGGTTACCAAAGCTGCCTGATCGTAGGGGCAACAGCATTAACTTTTCTTATCTTTTTTTTAAAAGCTGGATATTATTTTTTTTATATATACGTTTATGTAGGTACATATGTATATATATATATATATATATATATATATATATATAAACACATGAAGTATATATATATATATATATATATATATACTTCATGTGTTTATTATTTCACAATTATTTTAAAGTAAAAATATTGCATAATTCACACACCTTGTTTCAGGATTACTTTTGTATTTGCCAAGGCGTCAAAATAAGGAAATTATGAAACAACCTTGATTTTAGGATCCCTAGAAAAGACCCAGGTGATACATGATAAGGATACCTTACAAATATAAAAAATCAATAATTCCTTTAACATTCATAGTTATCAGTAAATTAGATTAGCCGCTTAAAAGTAAGACAGTAAAGTGCATTTTAAATAAGATGCTCTTAGGAAAAAAGCACTAAACCTTCACTGCATTTATTTGTTTATCTTTAGTAGTCTGTCTTGTCTTCCATTATGAGTTTTATTTGTAATATTTGCAATAGCACGTTTTTCTTGAAAGACACAGAGAGAAACAAAGAGAGACATATACGAAAAAAACAAAATTTAGAATTTTAATATTAAAGGTGCATTGAACGAAATGCCATTGTTATAATTTTTATTTCAATTTAAATATCACATATAAAACATCCTACTTCTTCAGATCTGATACACCGATAGGGCCTAGAGAATCCCTAGGTTGTTTTGCATCACAGGGTTGGTTGCTTTGTCTCCATCTAACTTCCATATCAGGCCTTTTTAGTCTAATTTTCATAGACAGCCATTACACCTCTTTCAGATTGTCTCTTCCTTGCATACTTGAGGTGACTATGGCAAAGCAACTTTGCTGAATAGGTCTTGTTTACGATGGTGTGTAGAATCCTTAGTAGCATAAGATAAATCAAAACCCAGCTTGATTATTTCTTATTATTTTGTCTAACAAATAATAAATAGTTTAGTCGTTTAGTTTAATCGTAATTATTCGATTAAGCGCACGGTGCACTTAAATAATTCTGGGGATTCTGAAGGGTGCGCTTATTGGAAAAGTCAGTCAACTTATAAAGCACTAAATATCAACAATATTTTATCAGTAAAAACAGTACGAAATCAACTTTCAAAACACTAAATGTCTAAAATATCAACGTCGACATTCATCAGGTTCAAAAATGAAATTGACAAATACAAAGATATCTGACATATGAACATTGTGATTTACACACATGATGTTAAAAACATAACAGAATATACTCACTAAAATATTTGTTTTCAGTGCTTTTATTCTTGTCATTCAATTTTTTACTTTGAAAATAGGGTGCGGTTGTTGAAAAGGAACTCTGCCAAAGAGGGTGCGCTTAATTGAAGGAGTGCGCTTATTAACTTTGTTGGGTTCCAAAGGGTGCGCTTATTCGAGGGATGCGCTTATTCGAGTAGGGTGCGGTAAATCGAATAATTATGGCATGTTATCTTCGAACAAGTTCCATGATCAATTAATGTAAAGAGATCCTGGGGCAACAGAAGCCTTAAAATTTTTTATTACTCGTACTTGTAAAATGTTAAATAACTCAGAGGTAAATTTAGACCTAGTGCAAAGCAATAGTGGAATTAGACTTTTTAATCGGTACATACAATTATTTAAGGTTAACAAAATAATTAAAACTTTTTTAAACAGCTTGACTACTTTATAGAAAACCTTGAATAGTCATACCTACAACATTTTTCGACCCACACTTGATGTGATAGACATAAAAGCAACCAACAGTGGGTTTTTTTAAAGTAGGATAACATTACCAAATATTTTTATTTCAGTCAATGGTTACGATATCACATTTGTTATTTTCTAATTCCTTGGCTACTATTAGATGAATTACTAAAGAAGTAAGAGTGGTCATCTTTATTTCTTGTACCTGACACCAGTAAAATTCCGAAGTGACAAATTATATTGTGATGTGGTAAGAAGTCATGTTTCTACATGCTAATACACCTGGTCTCAAGTCATACATAGGTGATATTACACCAGAAAAAAATTCCATAACATGGTTGTAACCTCTGTCGTTTAATCAGTTACTGACTGAATTACATGGGGGAAGTTTGCATAACATTTTGATTTTTCTTCATAGTTCAGCAACTAGACTTCGGACTTACAGATGTTATAGTTATCCAAATTTGGTTCATGAATGTAGTTGTTTAAGTAAAGGGATATGGAAAAGAAGAAATTAGAAGTTAGTTTTTAGTGAACAAAGAATTACACGTTATTTAATTTGCAAACTACAAGATAGCCTCAGGAATACTTTCATCCCTTGTCAGGTAAGTATGAATAGAATTGGTTGGTGACGCGCCAAAACTCTTCGGAGGAATGTCTAAATAAAAATCTAATAAATATTGGAATAAATATTGGCGCAATGTCGACAAATGACGGAAGGCCTATTTGATGATGATGATGATGATGATGATGATAATAAAACAACTACAGCTATTAAAGTACACCTTTAACAAAAATTATCAATGTTCGTAATTTCAGAAAAGACAAAAAATAAGAGAACTCAAAGTCTCCAAAGAAAGAAATGTATAGAACATTTAAATGTGAATAGTGAAATATCATATACTGGGATATCATATCATATCATATCATATCATATCATATCATATCATATACTTGTATATGATAAGTATTTTCATACTAAAAATAAGAAAAATATAAAAAATAAAGAATACAAAACGCACTTTAAAATTAAAAGTCTTGTATGTTATTATTATTTTACAAACTCCTGCTGGCTGCACTTGGATCAATTACAATACAGGATTTGGTCAAAGGAACACTAAAATGAAGACTAAAAGAAATAGTAAAAGAAAGATTAAAATAAAGACAAAAGTAAAGACAAAAATAAAAACAAAAATAAAGACTAAAAGAAAGACTAGAAAAGAAAGACTAAGAAAAAGACTAGAAAAGAAAGAAAAAATAGAGACTAAGAGAAAAACTAAAAGAAAGACTAAAAGAAAGACTAGAAAAGAAAGACAAAAATAAAAACTAAAAGGAAAACTAAAAGAGACTAAAAGAAAGACTAAAAGACTAAAATAGTCTCTAAAAAGACTAAAATAGTCTCTAAAAAGACTAAAATAGTCTCTAAAAAGACTAAAATAGTCTCTAAAAAGACTAAAATAGTCTCTAAAAAGACTAAAATAGTCTCTAAAAAGACTAAAATAGTCTCTAAAAAGACTAAAAGAAAGACTAGGAAAGACGAGAAAAAAAGACTAAAACCATTTAGCTTAATCAATTCTCCGCTTGTTATATCTCCTCTTGTTATAATTGTCATAGTTTTATAGGTGTTGCTGTCACCAAGATTTCCTTTTCACTGCTGAGTTAGTGATAGTCCACATTTTGTTTAAAATAGACTAAAGCTAGGATGCTTTGTTTTTTCACAATTGATCTGAAACGAAATGGTGCAAGATCAAAAAAGAAGTATGATTTTCCAGCCACCGACTCTCTCTATTTAATTGAATTTGAAACCAATTTTAGCGTTTGTTTGGGCATGTATGATATTCATTGCATTTACCAATAACAAATCCAATAATGAGAATAAAGAACTGTTTAAAATGAGGCTCCAATAGTGTAAAATAATTTATCATTTTGTAAAAACCGCTTTTAAAAATTACAAGTGATAGAAAGGTAAGTACGAGAAAATTATACCAGGTAGCTTTTAGGCTGTATTTGAAGTCTAGCATGTTTATTTTAAGTACAAGGTTAATAGAAGAGATAATTACAAAACTGTTGAAATTTATTTACCTCAAAGCAGGTTATTTGTAGGGCGGCGTGGTAGGCCTCTAAAGATATTTTTGGAAATACAGGCCTTTTTTTGGCTTTCGTATCAGAACTATCTTTTCAGTAAATGATTACAACTCTAGTTTGGGTTTGATTTTTATTCCTTGAATAAATTTAAGATTTAAGATTTAAGATTTCCTGAGTAACTGACATAAAACTAGTTTACTTTAAATGCACAAAGTTTTCCAGTTGTTTAAGCTTGCAACCCTAGGTTTTGCCCAACCTTTCCTTAAAAGTAGATGGCAGTATCGGCATATCATCAGGTCTTGTGATGTCACCTGAATGCTACAATCTGATTAGAGAAAGGCAACACCATCAGCTCTAAACACAGGCTCACATGAACTTCATAAAATACCGAACTTCATAAAATACNCTAAAAAGACTAAAATAGTCTCTAAAAAGACTAAAATAGTCTCTAAAAAGACTAAAATAGTCTCTAAAAAGACTAAAATAGTCTCTAAAAAGACTAAAAGAAAGACTAGAAAAGACGAGAAAAAAAGACTAAAACCATTTAGCTTAATCAATTCTCCGCTTGTTATATCTCCTCTTGTTATAATTGTCATAGTTTTATAGGTGTTGCTGTCACCAAGATTTCCTTTTCACTGCTGAGTTAGTGATAGTCCACATTTTGTTTAAAATAGACTAAAGCTAGGATGCTTTGTTTTTTCACAATTGATCTGAAACGAAATGGTGCAAGATCAAAAAAGAAGTATGATTTTCCAGCCACCGACTCTCTCTATTTAATTGAATTTGAAACCAATTTTAGCGTTTGTTTGGGCATGTATGATATTCATTGCATTTACCAATAACAAATCCAATAATGAGAATAAAGAACTGTTTAAAATGAGGCTCCAATAGTGTAAAATAATTTATCATTTTGTAAAAACCGCTTTTAAAAATTACAAGTGATAGAAAGGTAAGTACGAGAAAATTATACCAGGTAGCTTTTAGGCTGTATTTGAAGTCTAGCATGTTTATTTTAAGTACAAGGTTAATAGAAGAGATAATTACAAAACTGTTGAAATTTATTTACCTCAAAGCAGGTTATTTGTAGGGCGGCGTGGTAGGCCTCTAAAGATATTTTTGGAAATACAGGCCTTTTTTTGGCTTTCGTATCAGAACTATCTTTTCAGTAAATGATTACAACTCTAGTTTGGGTTTGATTTTTATTCCTTGAATAAATTTAAGATTTAAGATTTAAGATTTCCTGAGTAACTGACATAAAACTAGTTTACTTTAAATGCACAAAGTTTTCCAGTTGTTTAAGCTTGCAACCCTAGGTTTTGCCCAACCTTTCCTTAAAAGTAGATGGCAGTATCGGCATATCATCAGGTCTTGTGATGTCACCTGAATGCTACAATCTGATTAGAGAAAGGCAACACCATCAGCTCTAAACACAGGCTCACATGAACTTCATAAAATACCGAACTTCATAAAATACTTCATGAAATAAAATGCCGTCTCAACATATTGAGACGGTATTTTATTTCACCAGATCCTCGGCTCCAGAATATTGACTCTGTGACTCTGGGTGGCCTTGACAAAGATTTATACCATGTGGACATAAGTAGAATTTTCTGTTGCTGTACTCTTGTGAAATTGGTAAAGTAGCGGACTGCTTTTGTAGTAAAAAATAAAGGTATCGTAAAATAGAAATATTTAACGATACCCAGGTAATATTGGAATATTCCTTTAGGTATTGAAGCACAGAGAACAGAGATAAATCTGTTCAAGCGAGATTTGCCAAATGATTTAATACAGCTTAGTCCATATACATATTTTCCTCTTGAATGGTACAATATTTTGTTTCTTGTTAAAACAATCTATTTACAATGTTTTAACACTTGTTTTCTATTAGTATTCCATTGTTTTTTAATTGCATATACATGGCTACAGTATACTGTTATGTTCTGGCACACTTAAATACTGCACTGGATCCAATACAAAAAATTCATTGAAAGTCTTCTTTTTAAAAGAGTTCATTTTGAATAGAAGTTAAACTTAGAGAATTACAAAAAAGGCAAAGAAAGAAATATGAAAATTTTACTTTCCAATTATTTGTTTTCTTTTGTTTATGCTAAAAGGACTTAAATATGTTTTATAATCTCTTTTGTAAATTTGTTTTCGCTTTTGCCTTATTGAAGTATTTGCTATACACTTTCTTTCCTACCATGCTGGATGCTACCTTTTACACTATCTCTAGCCTACCCTGACTTTTGTAATTCGATTAGTAGTGTACCTTACAAAATTTAAATCTTATTGAGATCTAATTGGACAGGTGATACGTCGGATATGCAAATCAGTGTTAAGCTTTTGGATGTCAGTGAAAGATACATTGATCACTGCTATCTAATTTAAACTCTACGGACTTACATAGCTTCAAAAGGTTTTACTAAACTAGAGGCACTGCTTAAATAAAGTGAAAGCATAAAAACAACAAATGTTTGCATACCAGAACATGCATTGTCTAAAAAAATATTTAATTGAAATTTGCAGGATTTATTAAAAAGAAGAGCTATTTTGGAAAATAATGGTTTATATTTAAATGTATAGCTACAAGGCTCCTGAAAAAATAAGGACTTTAAGTAGATAAAATATGTTATATGTTATTAGGAGGTTCACAATAAATTTTTGTATATGTATGTGTTGCTTTTCAATAATATGACCATGGATGTTTTCAAGACCTACCTTCATTAAAGAGTTAACTACAATTCTTAACCGATTCACTCTCTTTCTGGGTGCCATATCTATTCCAGACGTTGGCGATCATGGTTCTCCGAGGATTCCTATCTCTCATCATATATCATCATCATCATCATTGTTCGACCTCAGTCGAGATGATGGATTGAACAACCTTCCTCCCGTAGTCTCGGTCTTCCATGGCTGCTTTAAAGTCTTGACCTGCTCAGCCAGTATCTCTTATAATGGTATCTAGGAAAGTCAATTTGCCAGAGCGCTTTCCAATGGATTGGGGATTCCAGAGTATTAGTGATGAAATCACTTCTGAAGTTGCTCTATGGCAATGGCCTGCAAATTTTACTCTTCTAGATTTGACCAAACTAGGTACTAGTGTACATACGTAGCAGATCTCCAGCTTTTACCTTTTCCTTCTCACTTGCTGATATACACTTTTTAATATGACACTTGAGACTTCCTAACTGTGTTAATCTTTGTCTTCCTTAAATGATTAGCAGCTCAATAAAATATATTGTTTTAAGGGTACATGTTGTTCTTTTTTCTTTTTGTTTTGCACTTTTGAATCGAAGTCTTCATTTTTTAATATTTCATGAATTATAGATTACAGGTAGTGACTTCTCATTATTATTGTTAATGATATTCTAACAAAACCTAATGCTTCATATGATAAAGAGTTCCTGTTCACAAGTAATAAACCTTAGCTGGGTTTAGAGAATCTTCTGAGGTGTGATATTGTTTAGAGTTGCTGTTCTTCTATGCTTACATAGCAATTCATGAAATATACGTAAAGTGTTTGCCTTATTGGATATCTTCTATCCTTAAGGCAGAAAAGAAAAAGTCACTATGTCTTGATTGGAAAGGTCTTCATCAAGTTAAAAGTGAAATTTCACTAAATGAATCAAATACAATAATGACTGGAGCTCAACACTACACAACAAGGTAAAGATTCAATAAGCATAAAATTGAGAGAGGACGCCATTCTTCACTATCTCTCCTTTTTGTTTTTATACAGACATTTTTTTATTAAGAAACTAGCAAATCCAGAGTATCAATTGAATAAAAGAACAATATAACAGTTTTTTGTGTATTTTGATGTGCAAATAGACAAGTTTACCAGGCTTTAAGGATGGTCAAATACTTTTGTTTAGAAGCTAACCTCAGGCCTTCCAGAGAGAAAAATTAGCAGCTTTTTCTGTTTGAAAAGGAAAATGAAAGACCACAAAGCCTTTCTAATTTTCAAAAGAATGGGACACTGGAAAGGTTTAAGTGGGCTCCAAAGCTGATAACTCTTTTCGAGTTAACTTACGGTGAAAAATTATCCATTATTCATTTTGTTTCTATATATTTCTTACAACAAAATGTCAGAACTGCATATGCAATACCATTTCAAGTGATTATTAGATTATTTATGTTGTTATTCCGTCGTTTACGGTTCCAATGCTCAAGCTAAAATTGACTTAGATTACAGTTACAATGCTTTGTTATTTCAAAGCGTCTTTCAGTAGACACTTTTTATTGGGAACTAAAAAATAACTGATAGACAGATTAGATGAAAAACAATAGCTAGCGGACACTGTATGGGTAAAGATTTTGTTTTTCGCAAATAAAGAAGCTGAGAGATTCATTAATCCAAAAATAATATTTTATCGGGAAAAAGATTTATATGAGTTTATGACGCATATTAACTCTTGAAAAAACACATATCGTTTACCTATGATTATATGATTATCACAATACCAGTCTCAAAAAGTTTCCAATCTGAACGTAAAATGATTGCTTTGCTATATAAAAATATTAGTGTAAGCACGGCGCATTAAAATATTGAGCTCGGGTGTAGAAATTTGCACATCAAAACAGGAAACTGTAGCAATTTTATTTTTAGTGAAAAACAAACTTCATTGTTTCTAAAAAGCTGTGAGCAGTTTCAATTTGTCGTACAGACTAGTTTAACAGTAACTAAACTTTTTATAGATGTTGGTCGCTTTCTTTCACATAGGTAATTTTGTTTTATTATTCCAAATTTTGGATCAGATATCTTTTCCCCTTCTGTTTCTTACTGTTAAAATCATTAACGTTTTTATTTACTTCTTCTAATTAAGGCAATGTAAGAGTACGTCCCAGCCGTTAAACAGAGATAAATGAGATAGAAGGATACATACTAATAAATAATTTGGGATGGATCATACATACAGTTGTGTTCTCTAATATAGTTGTTCAACGCTAACTGAAAGAAATACTGAAAGAGTTAGGTCCAGGAAACATCTGTTCTACTTTGACAACCCAGAATCCGAATATGGGATTTTAATAGAAAAAGGCACACTAGACGTGATGGACCAAAGCATCTGTAAAACTATGTTGTTGAGGACCTCGAAAGATAATACATAGGCTTGGATTTCCAGTAATTTTTCACTAATTTTCTACTTTCGTAGTGTAATGTTGAAAAGAGTTCAAGAGAATAGTGACTGCATACCCCTTCTGTCCTTAGCTTTACCACAAAACAAGACTGCATTTTAGCCCCCAGATTGGTTACTGTAGTATTCTTTACTATACTTAAGGACATCTTTGGCAAGATATGCAGAGTGGTGTGTATTCAATGATGACAAATAAAAACCCTTTTGTCATAGAGTCTTCAAGGGCGGAACCAAACTAATGGAACTAACAGTAAGTCACTAGCCTTTTTATAGTGGCTAAGCTAATATTGCATGTTTTCTAGGAGTACAATACACAACTGAGTACATTTGTAAAGTTTTACATCCATTAACTTATAATTAGAATTACAAAGCTGAGGTAATGTGTCATTCAGTGCTGATATATACTGGTCATGACTCCGTTGTCAAAGCTGATGGTCCAAACAGGAAATATGCAAAACGTTGCATTCTTACCAGCATTGTTTTGAAAATTCTTGACTTAACGAACGCAATGGAAGCCATAGATATAGGAACTTTATCGTGTCATGAGTCCTAAGCTTTTTACTGAGCTACGTTTGGAGAGACACTTCTCTCATCGCCAGCCTGACGATGGAATAAGTATCTTTGGAAATGTTTCTGTATAAAGTGCTTATGAATTTATGGCATGATAACGCTACTATATCTATAGAAAATTGTTAAAATACTCCTGATCTTTGCGAAACCTATCACATCTCTATGTTTATTGAAAAAGCAAATACTACCCAACCTTACAAATAATTTGAAAATCATGTCAATCACAAATATAAGCAATACAAGACATGACAGGACCAATCCCTGAATGAATAAGAAATTACGCCCTCTTAAGTAATAATTTTATGGTTTCATGACAAAAAAAATCAATAGCACAGCATGTGTTTTCTCTTCAGGTTATACTTAGATACCCATGCCAAAATTTAAGCTTTGGTGGAATGATAAAAAACAACAGAAAAACACACGGGTAAGTAGGTATCAATGATCGGGAAGCGTAGCAGGAGGAAACAATGGTTGTCAAAACACTTTTTAAGGCACCACCTGGGGAATTCATAATCACAGTGCTAAAGAAGTCTTCAGTAGATTACTCCCACAAAATGCGGGAAGCAGGTAGACTATATAAATGTACTGAAGAGACACAAAGTTTTTATTTTTTCAAGACCATGGAGAGGCAATGAACAAAATAAGATTTATGAAAGGATTATGAAAAGCTAGTAGGTAGGGAAATATTATCAATTATTTTGCTAAATTTATAGTTAAAACTTGAGGGAGGACAAAATAAATATGAATTGCAGCGTACTAAATTCTAACCAGACTTTCAAAATCCCATACTTCAGCTATTCCCTTTGTTAAAACCATTGCGTCACTTTAATATTGAGTACGAAGGGTACTAAGTAGTCTTTTTCAAAAGTTTCTAGCCAATTTTGGTCACTCCTTAAAATAAGGTAAATTTTTGGGACTTTCCTTTTTTGTACGCACTAAAACAGTTTTATTTGCTCAAAGTGTTTCAGCTTAACAAACGTATTTACTCGATATGTGTTCCAAATTAGTCCTATGTATTTTAAGGTTCTTTCTGTTATCTTGCCAATTGTCACATTTGGGATTTTAAAAAAACCAAGCTCTCGTTTACTTCTATATCTACATTAATACAACATTAATGAAAATGTGTTTTATCCAGATATTATTTAGATTTAACAAACCCCAATCCTAATACACTCTTTTTCTGCCTTTCCCATAAATGCATATCAATAGTAAATCTTCACTTTGCTGAGGTTCTTACGATATATTACCTGTGGCCAATACAATTAACTTTCAGACCTTATGTTAACTAATCAAGCCACATAAAAAGCTACTTACAATCCTCATAATTATAACTATTCTAAATTTGCTTGTTAAAAGGAATTTTGGCTTATTAACTTCCTGACCTGCGCTTTTTTTATAAAAAGAAGTCATTAACTGGCGAAATTTGAATTTTTGTTGCTCAATTGTGGCCTTGAGATAGAACATTGAATAGTATTTGCTTTAAAAAGGGAATTTATTTTTAACTTATGCTTATTTTTGATAAATATCGTATTGGAATCACTAATGAGAACCTAAACTACGCTGCTTTTAACCAAGAGTTGCTGCTAATATTTAGAACTAATTTTCTTTAATTACTTGTAGATGACAAAATTATTCCAAAAGCCACAAAATGCTTTGGAAAAGTAGCAAAACCCTAATTACAACCATTATTTCAGATATTTAGCTCATGATGGAAAATATGTCACAATACAATGAGACAGTGAGCCAAGAAACACCTCAGAAAGTACAAGTACGATTTACACAAATAAAAAACAAGTTTTGATCCAACAAATATTAAAGTGGAATATTTATGAAGACAGTGGAGATTGATCTTGAAGTAACTGGAAAGAAAATATGCTACTAACGATTATCAATTATATATATATACCATTTACATGAATAATACAAAGGAAAATTATACAAAACAGTAGTAAGGCCTGCGATGCTGTAAGGACTGGAGACAACTCCTCTAACCAAGAGTCTTAAAAAGAAGATGCAAACAGCAGAAATGCGTATGCTGAGGTGGTCGCTTGGAGTCACAGGAAAGGACATGATCAGAAATGAAAGGATCAGAGGCACCATCGGGATATGTGACATCGCAGGAAAGTTGAGAGAGACACGGCTAAGGTGGTATGGACATGTTCAAAGGAGAGAGGAGGATTACTTTGCTAATCGGGTGCTAAACATGGAGCTGCCTGGCAGGAGAAAGCAGGGAAGGCCAAGGAGGAGATGGAAAAACTGTGTGGGAGATGACATGAGGGAACTTGGATTGACCGAGAANAGATAGAACATTGAATAGTATTTGCTTTAAAAAGGGAATTTATTTTTAACTTATGCTTATTTTTGATAAATATCGTATTGGAATCACTAATGAGAACCTAAACTACGCTGCTTTTAACCAAGAGTTGCTGCTAATATTTAGAACTAATTTTCTTTAATTACTTGTAGATGACAAAATTATTCCAAAAGCCACAAAATGCTTTGGAAAAGTAGCAAAACCCTAATTACAACCATTATTTCAGATATTTAGCTCATGATGGAAAATATGTCACAATACAATGAGACAGTGAGCCAAGAAACACCTCAGAAAGTACAAGTACGATTTACACAAATAAAAAACAAGTTTTGATCCAACAAATATTAAAGTGGAATATTTATGAAGACAGTGGAGATTGATCTTGAAGTAACTGGAAAGAAAATATGCTACTAACGATTATCAATTATATATATACCATTTACATGAATAATACAAAGGAAAATTATACAAAACAGTAGTAAGGCCTGCGATGCTGTAAGGACTGGAGACAACTCCTCTAACCAAGAGTCTTAAAAAGAAGATGCAAACAGCAGAAATGCGTATGCTGAGGTGGTCGCTTGGAGTCACAGGAAAGGACATGATCAGAAATGAAAGGATCAGAGGCACCATCGGGATATGTGACATCGCAGGAAAGTTGAGAGAGACACGGCTAAGGTGGTATGGACATGTTCAAAGGAGAGAGGAGGATTACTTTGCTAATCGGGTGCTAAACATGGAGCTGCCTGGCAGGAGAAAGCAGGGAAGGCCAAGGAGGAGATGGAAAAACTGTGTGGAAGATGACATGAGGGAACTTGGATTGACCGAGAAAGACGCACGTGACCGACTCAAATGGAAGAAATGAATTCGCTGTGGTGACCCCTGAAAAGGGAAACGCCGAAAAAGGAAGAAGAAGAAGAACAAGATATGAAAAATACAAAAATTGCATAAGCCTATGCCAAATAAAGTTCTCTAAAAAGCTGTGATAAAAAGTCAGTAGTATAGTACCAACACTAAGACGAAAAAAACTCTTTCAAAATTAAAATTAAAATCTACTAAAAGATAATTTTTTATATATAGCATTATTTTAATACAATACATTTATATTGTATATATTATCTATGCGGTTTTTTATTTATGAAAAAGGTCATAGGGTTAAGGCATTTTGTGTAGCCTGTGAGTCATATGTGAAGGCTGACGTCTTCTGTCAATTATGAAGAGAGCTGAATATGTTGGATCACTCGAGATGATCCTGTCAAAGAAGGGTTTATTTACCTGGTCACAGGCTGTCTTAATAGATTGCAATCACTTTGCACGCATTTGGTTATGATGCATGGCTTATCAGACTGGTTGCTATAATAGGTTTATTACAATTTCCACATGAGACCCAAGCATTACTTTGATGAATCCCATTGCTCCACCATTCAAGGATTATAATTATTGTTTCTAGTCGGAGTACGCGTACATTTAGGAGCATTGAAACACAAGTGTTTATCCTTGTAATACAAAAAATTCCCCCTATTAAATATTATATCAAAAGGTAAAACTTTTACTTTTATTATTAAAAGTGTGATGACTGGACACAGATACTTGATTTTAATAATATTGTTAATGCTTTTTCATATTGTCATCCATTCCATAACCCTCATCATGCCATTTAATTATAGTATCTGATTTTTGCCGTAAAATTCGGACAGCTTTACACTTCTCCCATGTATATTCGTCTATGAAGTGTTTAATAATAATCGAAGTAACATGAAACGAAGGTGGAAAATTTAGCAACTGACATTTCAAGGCTTTTGTGGTCATATTTCGATTTTAAACTGATGTATTAAAGTTGTGCACACAAAAATTGGAAATGACCATGGATCTCTTACTTAAATTAAACTGTGCCAAGTCTTACAGCTAGTACTCAGTTTTCTCATGTTGGTATTTACTGTCAAGCTCTCCATGTACAGTAGCACTGTTAAAAGTGGATCAAAGAGACGTAAACCACACTGCAAAAATTGTATGACTGACTAATTGATTAATATGGATTTTTAGACGTTAAGCGTATAATCTCTTTAAATTTCGACACAGGCTTATGGCCACCATTGACTTGTGCGACAGGCCAACAAAAGAGAAGATCAGAATTATATCTTCCATTCTCATTTCCTAATAATAATTATAATTATGTTAATAATAATAAAAATGATAATAATAATAATATCAATAATAATAATAATAATAATAATAATAATAATAATCTTAATTGATTGGTGGGGTACACGAACCAGTTTTGCCTGGTAATTATGAATGGGCTAGATCAAACATCCCCTCTCAAACCGCAGACGTGCCAGTTAGTTGCCTGACCAGTACCAGTTGTGCATGTCCCGAAAGGGCTGATACATCACGCATTTCTGTTTAACGGGTGGGAGTAGTGAAGGAGCATCATATCTAGGATTCGTGAGCCTGGACCTCTTGTTTTGAAGGGCTGAGTACCGAGTTTTTACTTTGTTACTTAGTACTAAGGTCTTGGGTGAAGCCTCGCTACGAAGACCGTTTTAAGCAGAATGGGTCACCTAAACTGGGAAACCTAAACAGGTCCCACCTGCAAGGTCATGTGCTGTTTTAATTAATATCAATATAGCACACACTTGGGTGTGATGCATGCATCCAGCTTACCCTTATCAGGCCGGGAGTCGGATGGGTTTGCTAGGGTTTCTACCCCTGAGTCCCCCTTGGGCTCGTATTGATCCACCACTCAATAATAATGGAAACTTTTTATTTTTTCATCTTAACACATACAATTACAAACCTCACTAATCAAGGTAGTTTTCATTGGCTTGCCTATTTAACAAAATCAAAATTAAATATTTTACTAACAAAATCAATAAAGCGACAATAGTTCAGGGTTGGTCCATGGTTTATTTCTACGACAGAATATGTAGTATGTGGTGCGAATGATTATGTTGGAAAGTTTGGTTGAAAGAAAGCGCTCGTGTTTGTTGTCGATGTTCAAAGCGNATAATAATAATAATAATAATAATAATAATAATAATAATAATAATAATAATAATACGACACCTTGAAATACTGGATTGATGTCCGGCGGAGTTATAGGTTTCATGGCCTGGGGGTTCTTGAGCGTTGGTTGGCAACCCCCTAGTGATAGTGTCATGATAATAAACACCCAGGAAAAAAAATCTGGATAGCCAACTATCCTAGATTTATGAAAATAATAAAAGGAAATCATTCCACTTAGCTCGTCGCGCAGTTAAATAAGGAGCGCGCTCCCAAGTCATGGACCAGGCTGTGGTTGAAAAATGTACTACTGGGACCAATTTCTCCAGCTCAAAAATTCTAGAGGCTTTCTAGAATAATAACTGAGAATAATACCCAAATACGTTCTCCTTATTGCAAAGTTATGACCTAAATAACACAGAAAAAATACATGACAAACAGCAATAATACATAATTTCTTTGGTCGCAACAAGAAATCCTATTAGAATTAACTATGGAATATTTCAAGGAGACTCATTGTTTCCTCTCCTGTTCTACCTATTTCTTGCACCCCTCAGCAATTTACTAAATAAAACAGAATTGGGATATGAAATTAACAAGGGACAATTAAATCAACTGTTTTACATGGATGACCTGAAACTTTACTAGAAGAATTAGAAGGACTTTTGAATACAGTAAAGATATTTAGTGACGACATAAAAATGCAATTTGGATTGAATAAATGTGTCAAAGCACCCTCTAAAAGGAGAAAACTGACAAATACATTAAGTCTAAAGCAAATTACTACAACGAAAATTCAGGAACTTGATAAAAAAGGTACATATAAATATTTAGGTATAGAGGAAGGCAATTGTATCAAACACGCAACTATGAAAGAAAGAGTCGGAAATGAATACTACTGAAGACTTAAGATCCCTAAATATGAACTGAACTCTTCCAGTAAAATCATTGATATTAACACTTTGGCAATCCCATTGGCAATATACTGTTGCAATGTAATACGTGGCATATAAAAGAAATCACAAAAATGGATGCCAAAACGAGAAAGATAATGACAATGCGAAGAATAAATCATCCTAAAAAGAGATATAGAAAAGAATCTAGCACGAAGGAAGGAGGAAGAGGACTGATTCATTGAATTTACTTAAAAAACAAGCACTACAGGTTTAGAAACGTACCTTAAAGAAACAAAAGACCAACTGTTAAAACACGTTTACAAACATGAAACCGACAAAAAGTTATATTTGATTCAAAAAGGGAAAAGGGATTACAAATGAAGGGCATTGAAAATGAAAAAGCCATGTCAATTACAAAGAAAGTAAAATCTCTTAAAGAAACATTTAAAAAAAAGATCATGATCAACATGGAAGAGAAACCGCGACATAGGCAGTACCCAGGAATAATTGATGGAGCAGATGAGGACAACAAATTGACATAAATAGTTGCAAAGCTCAGGATTGAAAACGGAGAAAGAAGATTTAATGATAACTGTATAAGATCAAAGTTTAGCAAGACGATACAATCAGCACAAAATTACCGAAAATAGAACTGACCAGAAATGTAGATTATGCCATGAATTTGATGAAAGTGTGGAGCACATTAAATCAGGCTGACCTGTTCTAGCAAAAAAGGAGGATTTAGAAAGACGTGATAACGCACTCATTTATATTCACTGGAATATTTTTAACTACTACCACATTCAAGTCACTAACAAACGGTGCGAACATAAACCAACCAAAGTTGCTGAAGGAAATAATGTTACAGTATGATGGGATATGTCTATCAACACAGAAAAAAAATCAAAGCAAACAGGCAGGATATCATAGTTAAGGAATAATCAAAGAGTTTATGTACTTTAATTTTTATGGCTACACCATCTCAAAGAAATGTTGCGGCAAAAGAGATCGAAAAGATTGCAAAATACAAAGATCTCGAAATAGGAATCAGCAAAATGAGGAACACTAAAACGACTATCATTACAGTTGTAATAGAAGCTCTTGAGCTTATTAGAAAGGAAATGAATCGGTATGTTGAACAAATATCTGGTAATATTAGAATCAAGGAACTGCAGAAAAGTGTGCTTCTTGGAGCTGCACATTTACTAAGAAGAACGCTGTCCATGACTCGGCGTATATAATAGATTTCTTACTAAATTTACAAACCTAAAATTATTTATTACGCTATACATACCTGATTTGTTTGATATCTTAATAAAGTTTTTTAAAAATTTCTATTTCACCATCAATTTTTAAGATTGACATAGAAAATCACTTTATGAAATCTCTAGATACAAAGAGAAAATTCTTACATTGATTGGTGTCAGGGTTGAATTTTGGGACACGCAATCCAAAGAAAATAAAATGATAAAAAGTGTTCATGAATGGACAGTAAAGGCAGGTACTTGCTGGCGACGGTATGGACACTTAAATCAATCCAAATAAAAACATGGAAATTACTATGAACTTTTACTTTTCAAATAAAAACTTTTAGAATTGTACAACAGATACTAAGACCTGGAGATGGAAAGCTGAGAGGAATCATCAGAGTTATTAGAGACCTCATAAGTTATCATTGTTTGACGAGAATAAAAGAATCTCTTTAATTGAAGCAACAATGTGATCTTCTGCGATGTTTCTCTGCCCAAGTGTAGTTGATTGACATTTACTATTTCCAGGCATATATATCTTCAATGTCAATATTTGAAAATCATCCTGTGTTCTAATTCTTCTCTTTCCTATTAGTCATTTTTCATTCTATTTTTGAAAGGTAAACAAAGACTTTCTGATAAGCTCATATGTCAAGTAATATAATCTTCTTATGTTGTTATATGACATTGGTTGTTATTATTTCATTCGGAAACAGAACAGTTCCTATATACTGAAATTCGTGAATAATTCTTCGTCTCCGTCCAATGTAGTGCCTTTGGCCAGGCAAAAAACCCACTGATTTTTATAAATTATAATTACATATTTCTTTGAGAATTTTCAGGATTCTTTAGAGATGACAACTTTTTAAATATATTTTAAATATTTTAGTACATTTTTTAAATGGTTGGTGGATATAATCACACAAAACATTTCAAACTTCTTTACCGATAGGATAAGATCTCTTATTAAACACCTTTTATCCTCTAAACAAAGGACACATTAATCTTTAAACCTTTCTCTTCTAGTCACTCTCAGTGTGTTAAAGTTGTCCAGACATTTCTGTATTTTTCTTCTTGTTGTTCTATTTTTTTCTATCTTGCCTGTTAGTACCAGGTTTTTAAGCTGATTTTTGACTTACAATCTCTTGGTTTTATTGTCATTTTCCCCCTGGTAACTGAAGCTCAGGGAGTGTTCTTCACAGGGACTTGGATTTGGCAGTGAGAAATGTCTTGGCCGGATGCCCTTCCTGACGCCAACCAATGGCTTTTTCTTTTATGAAGTTCCAAAGTCGCTCGCTCGGGGAATCGAGCCCGGAATTCCTGGTTATGGTGTCGTTGCACTAACCATTAAGCCACGACTCCATTTTGAATTACAATATAACACATAAATCCCATCTTGCTGTTATTATTTGAAGCAGTTTGTGTTTGGAAATCATACGCTGCATCAAGGCTATGTTATCTATCACGCGTGATATCAATACGTACAGTTTTGCAACATTCCTAATGTTTGAGTTTCAGAAGGAATTTACCATTTCTCATGAAATCTTTTTTCTCCCTTATTTTTCTGTCCTTGATTTTGACATTTGACTTCCCTTTGGAAATACAGGTGACAAATTTCCAAGGAGAAATCGGACAAAAAGGATAAATAGTAAGAGGGATATCAGAAATTATACATGATTACATCTATAGATATTATAGATACACAGATTTCAAAAATATAAATGACTTTAAGAGTAAGAATATGACTTGAATCCACGTTTTGTCTTCTTTGTAATCTTCCATCTTGCTCTGTCCTGTGCATCGTTTTGAGTTAACAATCTGTTTTTCTATATCTGTGTACTTTAGAGTTTGCGATAGCTTACAGACACCTATAAATCTGTCTCTGCTACCATCGATGAGTATTATCTTGCATGGTCTGGCTACATTACGTGATTTGACAGCCTATGTAAGACCAGCATGCAAGGATCTGTCCGTGGTGAACATAGTCGAGGGCGATGAAGACAGAATAAAGACTTTTATAAACCAAATCATACGAGAGTATTTCACTTTATGCAGGTTACAATTAAGCGCTTTAAAGAGGGTCATTATCAAAGTCAAGGTCATTATCATTACAAAGAGCATCATTATCAAAGTCAAGGTCATTATCATTACAAAGAGGGTCATTATCAAAGTCAAGGTCATTATCATTACAAAGAGGGTCATCATCAAAGTCAAGGTCATTATCATTACAAAGAGGGTCATTATCATCTGTCTGCAGATCCTTTGACATGACTGCAGACTTTAAGAGACCGACATTTAATGTAGATGACTTTTTATATTCTTCCTTATGATATCTTACCGTCAAAATTTTTATTCCTTTTAATTCTCTTTCCTGTTTTAATCCATGCAAAAATGTTTGCACTGCTCTTGGTTTTTTCATGTGCCAGAATTACCATCACCTGTATTCCCTTGCTCTTTGTTCCTCTTTTTTCATTCCTTTTCAGCATTAATAAATAATTTTTGTTACATGTAGCTAATCTCTTTATTTATTTATCAATTCAGCTAAAGAGAGAGAAATATTTAGAGGTTTTACTCCAGATGGAAAGTTAACTAAGTTCAAATGCTAAGTATGCTTCTGAATAGAAAAAAGGTGTTATAAAGTTACAAGTACAAAGCGATTATTCTATTTCAAATAAACGCTACCATATTTTTACTTTATCTCATTACGATGTTTAGGATACGATAATTTATATGGTAATTCATATAGATAGTGATGATATTAATCTTTTTGGATTTTGTGTAATGCAATTTTTTGACTAATTCTGAATTCACTGACAGCAGATAAAATCTCTCTCTATTGCCACTGCATAAAAATCTATACATTTACAAAATTATCACCACTCCTAAAATAGTAATTAACGGTATTATTAAATACTAATATTAACAGTGATATCAATCATTATCCGCCTTTACAGATCTAAATTAGCTGCTTCGGATGGTATTCAAATCATCATTCGCTATCACTGCTGTCAAGAAATCAAGATTTTTTTCCCTTATTTTCTTTGTTTTGCACTGCCGCTTGTTGAAAAATAATGCCTAGGTCTCTAGTTTTCAAGAAATTTAGTGTTATTTCAGATCCACTCATTTAGCATCAAAAAAGATTGAACCAAACCCAAGTTTCTTAATCAGTAATACATTTTGTCTTCTTAAATGTTTTAAACCGTCTTGTATTTTCTGACCACCAAGATTGCTTGGTGGTCAGAAAATTGGAATTGATAATTTCTACAAATTTGACAATGCCTAAAGTTCTGATTTCATTCAAAAAGTAAATGCATATGGTTTGTTAAATGAAATCTTCTTTTTCATATTGCAATCAATTTTAACTGGGCGCTGTAATAAAACTGCACAAAAGGAGTGCACCTCTAGTAGCTACTTTTTAAATAC